>JAJPUD010002026.1:175027-205487 GCA_023553655.1 Myrmecobius fasciatus | reverse complement strand
TTTTTGTTTTTTTTTTTTTTTTTTTTTTTTTTTTTTTTTAATTTTTATTTTATTTGAATAACATATGTGTGGGTAATTCTTCAACAATAACCCTTACATAGTTTTCCGTTACAAATTTTTCCCCCCAACTCCCCACCCCTCCCCCTAGATGGCAGGATATCCACTACATGTTAATTATGTTAAAATATTGGCAAATCGAATATATGTATACATATTTCCAAACTTATCATTGGTGTGCAAGAAAAATCTTATCTACACGAACGATATATCAGATAAAGGAAACACAATGTAAGCAAACATCAATCAAGGAGTATGAGAATGTTATGTTGTGGTCCACATTTCGCATCCCTCTCTCTGGGTGTATATGGCTCTCTTCAGTGAACAATTGGAGGTGGTTTGAAACATTTCATTGTTGAAGAGAGCCATGTCCATCAGAATTGATCGTCATATAGTACTGTTGTTGCTGTGTATAATGATCTCCTGGTTCTGCTCATTTCACTCAGCATCAGTTCATGTAAGTCTCTCCAGGCCTCTCTGAAATCATCTTGCTGGTCATTTCTTACAGAACAATAATATTCCATAACATTCATATACCATAATTTATTCAGCCATTCTCCAATTGAAGGGCATCTATTCAATTTCCAGTTTCCAGCCACTACAAAAAGGGCTGCCACAAACATTCTTGCACATGTGGGGCCTTTTCCTTCCTTTATGATTTCTTTGGGATATAAGCCCAATAGAAATGCTGCTGGGTCAAAGGGTATGCACAGTTTGATAACTTTTTGAGCATAGCTCCAAATTGTTCTCCAGAATGGCTGTATCCGTTCACAGCTCCACCAACAATGCATCAGTGTCCCAGCCTTCCCACAACCCCTCCAACATTTATCATTAACTTTTCCTGTCATTTTAGCCAATCTGACAGGTGTGAAGTGGTATCTCAGGGTTGTCTTGATTTGCATTTCTCTGATCAATAGTGATTTGGAGCACCTTTTCATATGACTATAAATAGTTTTAATTTCATCCTCTGAAAATTGTCTGTTCATATCCTTTGACCATTTATTGATTGGAGAATGGCTTGAATTTTTATAAATATGAGACAATTCTCTATATATTTTAGAGATGAGACCTTTATCAGAACCCTTAAATGTAAAGATGATTTCCCAATTTATTGCTTCCCTCCTAATCTTGTCTGCATTGATTTTGTTTGTACAAAAACTTTTTAATTTAATATAGTCAAAGTTATCTATCTGGTTTTCAATTAAAAGTTCCAATTCTTCTTTGGACATAAATTTATTCCATCTCCACAGGTCTGAGAGGTAAACTATATTATGTTCCTCTAACTTGTTTACAAAATCACTCTTTATATCCAGATCATGAACCCATTTAGATCTTATCTTGGTATGTGGTGTTAGATGTGGGTCAAGCCCTAATTTCTTCCACACTAGTTTCCAGTTTTCCCAGCAGTTGTTGTCAAATAGTGAATACTTATCCCAAAAGCTGGGGTCTTTGGGTTTATCAAAAACCAAATTGCTATAGTTATTGCCTAGTTTGTCTTGTGATTCTATCCTATTCCACTGATCGACTACTCTATTTCTTAGCCAGTACCAAATGGTTTTGATGACCGCTGCTTTATAATATAGTTTTAGATCTGGTACAGCAAGTCCACCATCTTCAGCCTTTTTTTTCATTAATCCCCTTGAAATTCTAGACCTTTTGTTTTTCCAAATGAACTTTGCTACTATTTTTTCTAGATCTGTAAGATAATTTCTTGGGAGTTTGATTGGTATGGCACTAAATAAGTAAATTAGTTTGGGTAGTATTGTCATTTTTATTATATTCGCTCGTCCTACCCATGAGCATTTTAAGTTTTTCCAATTGACTAGGTCTGATTTGATTTGTGTGGAAAGTGTTTTGTAATTTAGTTCATATAGTTCCTGACTATCCCTTGGCAGATAAATTCCCAAATATTTTATACTATCAACAGTTATTTTGAATGGGATTTCTTTTTGTATCTCTTGCTGCTGAACTTTATTGGTAATATATAAAAATGCTGATGATTTATGTGGATTTATTTTGTATCCTGCCACTTTGCTAAAGGTGTGAATTGTTTCTAGTAGTTTTTTAGTTGAGTCTCTAGGATTCTCTAAGTATACCATCATGTCATCTGCGAAGAGTGATAATTTGGTTTCTTCACTACCTACTCTGATTCCTTTTATCTCTTTTTCTTCTCTTATTGCTAAAGCTAACATTTCTAATACAATATTAAATAGTAATGGTGACAGTGGGCAGCCTTGTTTCACTCCTGATCTTATTGGGAATGGTTCTAGTTTGACTCCATTACATATGATGCTTGCTGAAGGTTTTAAGTAGATACTACTTATCATTTTAAGGAAAAGCCCATTTATTCCTATACTCTCCAGTGTTTTTAATAGGAATGGGTGTTGGATTTTATCAAAGGCTTTTTCTGCATCTATAGAGATAATCATATGATTTTTATTAATTTGGTTATTAATATAATTGATTATGCTAATAGTTTTCCTAATATTGAACCAGCCCTGCATTCCTGGTATAAATCCTACTTGGTCATGATGTATTATCCTGGGGATGACTTTCTGTAATCTTGTTGCTAAAATCTTATTTAAAATTTTTGCATCAATATTCATTAGGGAAATGGGTCTATAGTTTTCTTTCTCAGTTTTCTCCCTACCTGGTTTAGCTATCAGCACCATATCTGTGTCATAGAAGGAATTTGGTAGTACACCTTCTTTCCCTATTTTTTCGAATAGTTTATATAGTATTGGGATTAATTGTTCCTTGAATGTTTGGTAAAATTCACATGTAAATCCATCTGGTCCTGGAGATTTTTTCTTAGGAAGTTGATTAATAGCTTGTTCTATTTCTTTTTCTGAAATAGGGCTATTTAAATAATTTATTTCCTCTTCTGTTAATCTGGGCAATCTATATTTTTGTAGATACTCCTCCATTTCATTTACATTCTCAAATTTATTGGCATAAAGTTGGGCAAAGAAACTCCTAATTATTACTCTAATTTCCTCTTCATTGGAGGAAAGTTCTCCCTTATCATTTTTGAGACTAATAATTTGATTTTCCTCTTTTCTTTTTCTAATCAAATTAACTAAAGGCTTATCTATTTTGTTGGTTTTTTCATAAAACCAACTCTTACTTTTATTTATTAATTCAATAGTTTTCTTATTTTCAATTTTATTGATCTCCCCTTTAATTTTCAGAATTTCCAATTTAGTATTTAATTGAGGGTTTGTAATTTGGTCTTTTTCTAGCTTTTTTAATTGTAAGCCCAGTTCATTAATCTTCTCCTTCTCTGTTTTACGCAAGTAAGCATCTAGAGATATAAAATTACCCCTTATAACCGCTTTAGCCGAGTCCCACAAATTTTGGTATGTTGTCTCATTGTTGTCATTCTCCTGGATGAAATTTTCGATTGTGTCTATAATTTGCTCTTTCACCCATTCGTTCTTCAGGATTAGATTATTTAATTTCCAAATAACTTGTGGCCTATTTTCTCCTGGCCTTATATTACATGTGAGTTTTATTGCATCATGATCTGAGAAGGATGCATTTACTATTTCTGCTTTTCTGCAATTGATTTTGAGGTTTTTATGCCCTAACACATGATCAATTTTTGTATAAGTTCCATGAACCCCTGAGAAAAAAGTATACTCCCTTCTATCACCATTCAATTTCCTCCAGAGATCTATCATACCTAACTTTTCTAGCCTTTTGTTAACCTCCCTAACTTCTTTCTTATTTATTTTGGAATTTGATTTATCTAATTCTGAGAGAGCAAGGTTGAGATCTCCCACTAGTATAGTATTACTGTCTATTTCTCCTTGCATCCCTCTTAACTTCTCCTCTAGGAATTTGGATGCTATACCACTTGGTGCATATATGTTAAGTATTGATACTGCTTCATTGTCTATGGAACCCTTTAGTAAAATGTAGTTTCCTTCCTTATCTCTTTTAATTAGATCTATTTTTGTTTTTACTTGATCCGAGATAAGGATTGCTACCCCTGCCTTTCTTTGTTCACCTGAAGCATAGAAGATTCTGCTCCAGCCCTTTACCTTCACTCTGTATGTATCTCTGTGTTTTAGATGTGTTTCTTGTAAACAACATATTGTAGGATTCTGGCTTTTAATCCAGTCTGCTACCCGCTTCCGTTTTATGGGAGAGTTCATCCCGTTCACATTCACAGTTAAAATAATTATATCTGTATTCCCTGCCATCTTATTTACCCAGAGTTATGATTTTCTCTTCCCTTTCCCTTCTCTCCCTTCCCCCCTCCCCAGTACTTTGCTCTTGAAGACCACCTCCCACCAATAATCCTCCTCCCTTTAGAGTCCCTCCCTCCCCTTTATACCTTTCCCCTAATCCTTCTATTAGTTTATCCCTTTCCTTTTCTCCCCTCCCTCCTACCTTCCCACAAGGAGGGTCAGTGCTTTCTTTGAAGCCAAATGTATCTGACTCTCTTAGAGTCCAATCTAATGAGAGTAAGGTTTACACAATACTCGTCACCCTCCCTTCTTCCCCTCAATTATATTAGATCTTCTATGTCTTTTTATGAGATTTTGCCTTATTTTACCTCCTATATTTTTACTTTATTTTGCCTCCTTTTCCCCCCTTCCCCCTTTTTCTTTTTCAGTATGGTATCCCTTCTACCTCTAATTTCTTTTCCATTATTATCAAAGAAAAATCAAATTATACTGCCATTCTTTAAAGGATACCTATAGTAGGAATATAGTTCTCAAGAGTTTTCCTTTTTACCTTTTTATGTTTCTCTTGAGTTCTCTATTTGGAGGTCAAATTTTTTGTTCAGATCAGGTCTTTTCATTAGAAATAGGTGAAATTCTCCTGTATCATTGAATGACCATCTTCTTCCCTGGAAGAAGATGCTCATTCTAGCTGGATAACTTATTCTTGGCTGTAATCCAAGTTCTTTTGCCTTTCGGAATATCTGGTTCCAGGCCCTTCGATCCTTCAATGTGGAAGCTGACAGATCCTGTGTAATTCTAATGACAGTTCCTCGGTATTTGAACTGTTTCTTTCTAGCTGCTTGCAATATCTTTTCCTTGGTGCGATAGTCCTGAAATTTGGCCACGATATTCCTTGGGGTTTTAATTTTGGGGTCTCTTTCTGGAGGTGATCGGTGAATTCTTTCAATGCCAATTTTGCCTTCTGATTCTAAAACATCAGGGCAATTCTCTTTCATGATTTCCTGGAGGATAGCATCCAGGTTCTTTTTTTCATCGTGGCTTTCAGGGAGTCCGATAATCCTTAAATTGTCTCTCCTGGATCTGTTTTCCAAGTCAGTTGTTTTTCCTAGGAGATATTTCATATTTTCTTCTATTTTTTCATTTTTTTGTTTTTGTTTAACTGATTCTTGAAGTCTTATTGAGTCATTTACTTCTATTTGTTCAATTTTAATTTTTAGAGTATTATTTCCTTCAGTTATCTTTTTTAGCTCCTTTTGTAGCTGGCCAATTGAATTTCTGGATTCAATGCATTCTTTTTCCATTTTGCCAGTTTTATTTTTCAGTGAATTGTTGTCTTTTTCCAATTCACCAATTTTGTTTTTCAGTGAATTGTTGTCTTTTTCCAATTCACCAATTTTGTTTTTCAGTTCACCATTTTTATTTTCCAGTGAATTGGTGATTTTTTCCAATTCACCAATTTTGTTTTTCAGTGAACTGTTTTCTTTTTCCAATTCACCAGTCCTATTTTCCAGTTTTTGATATTTCTGTTGCCCTGATCTCTATTTATTTCCCCATTCTTCTTCTAGCTCTCTTTTGAGATTCTTAATGCAATCATCCAGGTAAGCCTTCTGAAAGGGAGACCAACTTAAGTCTGCCTTTGTGGCTTCATCTGGGATTGTTTTCATAATGTCAGGATCTGGGGACTGTTCTATTTTTTCTCCGTAAAAGCTTTCTATGGTGAGAGCTCTCTTCTGCTTCTTGCTCATGATTTAAAGTTGGGATATTGGTCAAAAGCCGAGAAAACTGCAACAATTTATATTTGCCCTGGGGCAGTTTGCCGAGTTGACTTCCAGTCTGAGGCTGGTCGGGCTAGATTTGCACCACGACCACGTTTTCAGCTTTTCTCAATCCACCCCCTTCCAAAGGCAGATCTGCCAAAGCACCTGCCCGCAAGCAGAGCAAAGTGGCCCAGGCGTCTCCCAGGGGCTTCCTGGGTGCCCAAAATCCGCCCCTCTATCGCAGCCCTGACTTCCGCCCCGGCTGGAGTCCTATCGCGACCGGAGGCCGATTTCCCCTGAGGCTAACCTTCTCCGGAGTTCTTTCAAGGTAGATCTTTTATAGAAGTGCGTTGTAGTCCAAATGCTTGGTGAGGACCTCACTCAGGAACCAGTTTTAAGGCTTACTTTCTGGATTTGAGGGAATTGTTGGAGGGAGTTCACAGAGAAAGCTGTCCGCAGTTCGCCATCTTGGCTCCGCCCCCATCAGAAGACTTGGTTTTTAAATGATTTCATATTATCTTGAGCTAATCACGATCACTTCACCTCAGTGAACTTCATTAAGGCATCATAGAGATGTTAGCTATTGAGTAGTCAATGTGCTAATATTTGGTAAGAACTTGGAAGCAAAATTTTGCTTATTCAGGAAGCATGTTTTTTCATTGATTACAAACTATTATGTTTGTCACAAGTCTGACTCCTATATGACTTTGATGGAAAAGAAATAATTAGATAGTTTTTTTACATTATTAAATTAATGTCTGTGGACATACATTACAACATCCCTTTGTGGTTGTGAACTTTATTGCTCTATATACTTGTTTGTGTTAGTACTTTATTACAACCAACAAAACTAATAAGATAGTTTTATGAGAAGAACAGCATATTATAGAAGTGAGTCTCTATTTGTCAGGAAACTATACCTTCTAGTTCAGTCTTTATATTGCTTGGTACTTGTTTTGACCATTATAAATTCAAAAGAGGACCCTAGCAACGCATATTTATTGATAGGCTAATTAATAAGAAGATGATTAATTCTAACTGCTTTAATTTATATTGGGTTCTTTTAAACTATTTGATTACTTGAGTATTTTTCCTTCCCTCACCCCCAGATAAAATATAAACTCTCAGAAAACATTAGGAGACCACCATGTGCTATTAGAAGTGAACCTGGGATCTTGAAGGATGTGCTGGTGAAGCCTAATTTCTGACAGGTCCTTCTAGGCTGAGGTATAGGCTTAACAATGAATTTTGTCCATATGCTCCTAGCAAGATACAGAGAGGCTTATTGCCAAGCTGGTAGGTGTTGGTGGGGTCTTTTTTGGGGAGGGGAGGGAAGGGAGAATGGGGAAATTAGATAAAGCTAGTATTTCATGAAGGAGTTAATCTACCAAGTTGAGGTAGGCATTGTCCCAGTGGTTACAAGAAATACCCACAGTCATGAAATAGCTCATTGAATCATATACTCTGGAAGGGGTATTAGAGATCATTTCATTCCACCCCTTCAATTTATGTGTCATGAAACAGTGTTCCAGAAAAGAGATGTGATTTATCATGAGGTTATATACAAAATAATAAATGCCCAAAGCAGGTTTTTATATATATTTGAAATGTGTGTGCTGTGAATGATTGGAGGAGATAAAAAGATAAATGAGCCACTGTCTTTTTTATTCACTGATTTAATTATTCAATTTGAGTCTTCTTTCTAAAATTACTAGTGATCTCTTAGTTATTCTATTTAATGCTTTTCCTTAGTCTTCAAATTTTAACACTTGATCACACCCTTTCCTTTTATATTTGCTATTTATTCATTTATCTATCTGTTTTTGTGATACTGCTCTCTTGGTTCTCATACCTGTCTGACCTATTTCTGAGTCTTCATCCAGTTCACACAACTAATTGTCTTGCTGCTAAAGGGTTTGTTTTCTGCCTTATCTTCTCTCCCTCTCCCGTCATTGATTCCTATGGATTCAATTTTTTTCTCCATATAAAATATTCTCAGATATATTTATCCAGTTCTAGACTCTCTCTTTACTTCAGCTCTTATATCACCAAATAATACTTGTTCAAAATCTCAAATTGAATGCCCTGTAGACGACTTAAATTGTTTGTCTTCAAAGCAAAACTCATTTTTAAAACAAAACAAACAAACAAAAAAAAAACCAACAACTTTATTTTCAGAACACATGTATAGTCTTCAACATTCACTCTTATAAAACCTTATGTTCCAAATTTTTTTCCCTCCCTTCTCCCAACCCTACAATAAGTGCTGTTGTTAAACATGTGCAATTCTTCTATACATATTTACACAGTTATCATGCTGCACAAGAAAAAGCAGATCAAAAAGGAGAAAAATGAGAAAGAAAACAGAATTGAAGCAAACAACAATCAGAAAGTGAAAGTACTGTCCTGTGATCGACATTTGGTCCCCACAGTCTTCTCTCTGGGTGCAGTTGGCTCTTTCCATCATAAAGCCATTGGAACTGGCCTGAATTACCTTGCTGTTGAAAAGAGCCATGTCCATCAGAATTGATAATCATATAATCTTGTTGCTGTGTACAGTGTTCTCTTGGTTCTGCTCACTTCATGAGCATCAGTTCATGTAAGTCTCTCCAGAGCTCTCTGAAATTATCCTGCTGATCATTTCTTATAGAACAATGTTATTTTATAACATTCATGCATTGTAACTTTTTCAGCCATTCTTGAACTGATGGGCATCCACTCAGTTTCCAGTTTGTTGCATCTACAAAAAGGTCTACCACGAATTTTTGCACATGGGAGTCCCTTTTTCTCCTTTAAGTTCTCTTTAGAATATAAGCCCAGTAGAAACACTGCTGAATCAAAGGGTATGCACAATTTAATAGTCCTTTGGGCATAGTTCCAAATTGCTGTCCAGAATGAACTTCACAACTCTACCAACAATGTATTAGTGCCCCAGTTTTCCCACATCCCCTTCAACATTCATGATTATCTTTTCTTGTCATCTTAGCCAATCTGAGAGGTGTGTGGTGGTATCTCAGAGTTGTCTTAATTTGCATTTCTCTTATCAGTAGTGATTTAGAGCATTTTTTCATATGACTAGAAATGGTTTCAATTTCGTGTTCATATCCTTTGACCATTTATCATTTGGAGAATAACTTGTATTCTTATAAATTTGAGTCAATTCTCTATATTTAGAAATGAGATCTTTATAAGAACACTTTGATATAATCTCCCCCCACCCCCTTTTACTGCTTTCTTTCTAATCTTGTCTGCATTGGTTTTTAAAACTCTTTATCTTTTCTCCAAATCCTCCCCTTTTCTGAACTTCCATATTTCATTGAAGATACTACCATCTTCCTAGTTACTCAAGCTCACAACCTTGGTCTCAACTTTGACTTCTCACTCGCATTCATAAAACATATTTAATCTTTAATGAATTCTGTCATTTCTGAGATGGTTTCCCTTATCTCCACTTAACACAGTCACCATACTGATAAAAGCTCTTGCCATATCATACTTGTACTATTGTAATAGTCTGCTGGTTGGTCTTCCTGCTTCAAAATTCTCCCCACTCCAGTCCCTCTTCCACTTAATTACTAAAATAATCTTTCAGAAATGTAGGACTGAGAGCATTACTTCCTTCTTCAATAAACTCCAGTGGCTTCATATTATTGTTACCTCCATAATCAAATATAAAATCCTCTCTGGTTTGGAAAGTCCTTCTCAACTTGGTCCCTTCCTACCTTTCCAGTCTTTTTGTGTTTATTGCCCCTCCTAGTACTCAGTGATCAAACAACCCTAGCTTTGCTGTTTTGCATTCCATCTGTGACTTAATTGACTGTCTTACAGACCTGGAATATTCTTCACCTGCTTTTTGGCTTTCTTTATGGCTCAGTTCAAGTCATGTATGTCTTGTATATATATAGTTATTTATATATTTTCTCCTTCATTGAAATATGGGGGCATAGATTATCTTTTGTATTTCTTTTTTATCACTAACATTTAGTATAGTGCCTCATACATATTAACTGCTTAAATGCCAATTGAAGGAGGAAATAAGTATTCACATATTATCTACTGTGTGCCAGATATTGTGCCAAGTAATCAGAAAAATATCTCCTTTCATGCTTACAACAGCCCTGCAAATAGGTATTAATATTATCCTCATTTTATAGTTACAGAAAATGAAATTGGAAAAAGTTAAATGACTTGCTTAGAGTCCCACAGCTACCAAGTATCTGAGGCTAGATTTGAACTTATTTCTTCCTACCTTCAGGCCCAATGATCTGTCTACTATGTCATCAGCTTTCTTGCTGTTGAATGGTTGACAGTACTATGTGTGATGATAATGTATATGTATATAATGTAATAATAAGTTGGACTATAATAATATTAGATTAGATGTTATAGATATTAGAATAGATATTATAAACATATAAAGTATAAGAAATTTGTAAGAGGGAAGCGGAGCCAAGATGGCAAACTGCAGACAGCATTGTGAGACCTTCCCTCAGACCCAAACAAATTGAGCCTCCGAACTGGTCCTGCAGTGAGGGCTCCACCAAACACTTGGAGTACAACGCACTTCTATCAAAAATCTACTTTGAAAGAACTCCGGAGAAGGTCAGTTTTAGACAGGCAGAGGATTGAGCAACTCCCAGCGCTCAGACGCCAGTGCGCAGCCAGGGTGTAAGTCCGGGGCTGGGACGGAGCAGAGGATTTTAGGCTGCCAGGAAGTCTCTGGGAGAAGCTTGGGCCACTTTGCTCTGCTTGCACACAGGTGCTTTGGCAGATCTGCCTTTGGTAAAGGGTAGATTGAGAGCAGCTGAAAGCGTGGTCCTAGTGCGGATCTAGTGGACCAGCCCCAGACCGGAAGTCAACTCTGCAAACTGCCCCAGGGCAAATTGAAACAGCGGCAGAATTCCCTGCTGGTGACTGATACCTCAGCTCAAAAACATGAGCAAGAAGCAGAAGAGAGCTCTCACCATTGACAGCTTTTACAGAGAGAAAGAAGGGCAGACCCCAGATTCTGAGGTTCTGAAAACAATCCCAGAGGAAGTCACAAAGACGGACATGAGCTGGTCACCTTTTCAGAAGCCTTTCCTGGAAGATTGCATAAAGAATTTCAAAAGAGAGTTAGAAGAAGAATGGGGAAATAAATTGAGATCAGTGCAAGAAGAAAATATCGCCCTGCAACAGAGATGTGGAAAAATGGAAAACAAGTCTGGTGAATTGGAAAAAGACAACAATTCACTGAAAAACAAAATTGGTGAATTGGAAAAAGTCACCAACTCACTGGAAAATAAAAATAGTGAATTAGAAATTTGTAAGAGTTAAAGTGAAGGAAAGTACTGTGATTTATTGGATGGAAAGGTCATCCTCAGAGCAAGGGGGATTGTTCATAAGAGAATAGAATTTGAGCTGGGCTTAAAGGATATAGTTGGACTGTAGCTGAAAGAGACATGTAATGAGTGGGGTTGGGGATTAGTCTTTATAGTGAAAAGCTGAGGATTCTTTATGTGTTTAGGTGTTACATAGTAGATAATGGGGAGCTTGGGGAAATTTTTGGGGTAGGGGAAATATCATGATAAGATCATTTTATTAGGGAGATCAATCTGACAGTACTTTGACAATTGGATGTGAGAAGGGAAATAATTAGAAATAGTTGATATGAAAGATGAAGATTTAGTAACTCTTATCAATATATTGACTAACCACAATTCTAATGCCTGCTGCCCATCTCCTAATAGAGAGGCAATTGGCTCTGGATATATGTATGTTTTTGGATGTAACTAATTTTATTTTTCAGGACTTTTCATTTTTTACTGATGGACAGAAGAAAAAGAAAATTAATTTTTGTTAATTGAAGAAAATGTTTTTAAGGCATTCTAAAAAGGGATTGAATAAAAGAAATGTTTGGAGATATTCCATCAATCTAAAGAGGTCTCTCCCTTCTCTGAATTCTTAAAATACTTACTGTCATTGTCTAGGCATCTTATCTAATGTGAATTTAAAAAAAAAAAAATCTGTTGTGGTTTTCTTGAACTGCTAATTAACTTTTAGCATGTTTTTATCTTTTCTCTAATCTTAGATTTTTAATGTTCTTGAACCATCCTTAATTAGGGATTTAGCAAATAATAGTAATTGCATTTATTTCTGTGGTGCATTCCTCACAAATCTGTGAATTGTATGTAGTCCAGTATTATCTTTCTTGTTTTACAGATAACTGGTGAGGTTTTCTGGTGGGCTCAAGTAGTTTGTCCCAAGTCACCAAAATATTAAGTTGTAGAATCAGAATTTATTCTCAAGTGTCTTCCAAGTCCATTCTGCTTCTTTTATCACACATTCTACATGAGAATAACTAAAATCATTGATTATATAAATGTGAGCATTTTCTTTCTGATATCTACTCCACTTAATTTTCGTGAGCATTTGTTTACTTGTCTCCTAAATTGATGTTAGGCTAGATGTTTTCCAAGGACCATTGTGTTTTAATATTAGAGATTCAGTGATACTTGACTTAAGAATACTAATAAAGACATTGTACATATGAAATACCCTGGAAAGGTACTCTCAGCTGACTTTGTATATCTTTATTATTCTGTTGTTTTCCCTCTTTTCAGGAGACAGAGCAGTTGCTATTTCAAATATATTCAAAAATATATCAAATAGTAGGTCTGGAAGGAACCTCTTTTACATTTCTCCCCTATTTTTCTTGGTGAGAAAACTGGGGCTGATAGAGGTCTTGTGACTTATGCAAGGTTACATGGCTCTAGTAGAAGACTGAATAAAACTTGACTCCCAATCTAGTCTTTGACATAAATCCTGCTCCTTTTTATGCTAAATAAAACTAATTTTATAAAAGTCATTCATCAGTTTTTCCTTCTCAAAATGCCAAGATATTTTACTAACTAACTTTTAGTCACTTTATTTGAAAGTCCTCATAAAATAGCAATTCTTTTACAGGATTGGATTTTAGGTCCTAGCTCTTAAATTCTCTCATTTCTGCTTGTTTTTAGCAACTTTGAACTCAGATAACTAAGGTGCAATTGGTCATTTTCTCCTGGAGTCATCATAAGGATGGGCCCACGAAGGAAAACTGTGAAACCATGTCTCCCAAGTAAGGAAAGCCCTGAGGCGACAAAATCAGATGAAACAAAAGATTACATGAACCAGCTCTCACATGAAGTACTCTGCCACATCTTTAGGTAAGAGATTGTTTATTTTTCTTTTCCTTGGGCATATCTATATGAGAGCAGATTACAAAGAGGTTTTCCGGGACCTATGTTATAAAAAATTACATAGTTGATGTATGGCTTAATTTTATCAATAAAAACCTTTATAAAAAATCTTACAGCCTCATCAGAATAGTTGTTGATTCTCAAGTAGTATTTGTTGATATCAGTCAGTTAATAAACCTTTTATTAAACTCTTACTATGTCCTAGACAATGTGGTAAGTCCTGGAGATACAAAGAAAAGTAAAAAATAAGCCCTGCCTTCAGAGAACTCAAAATATAATAGTGGAAACATGTAAATTGTTATGTATAACTATATATATAGATATATGATAATTAGGAAAAAAAATCAGCTGAGTGAAGATACTAGACATAAGCGGGATTGGGAAAGACTTCTTGCAAAAACAAGATTTTAGCTTGGACTTGAAGGAAGCCAGGAGGTAGAAATCGGTACTGATAGCATTCAAGGTATGAGGGACAGCTAGAGAAAATGACCAGAATTAAGAGAGGGTCTTCTTTGAAGATTAGGAAGCCAGCCAGTGTTAATGAATCAGAGAGTACATTGTTAGGAGGAATGTTAAAGAAGAATGGAAAGGTTTGAGGTGGGAATATCTCTCTCAAATTTGAGAGATGGTACAGAAGTAAAATCTATAGACCTGACAATGAGGAGAGATTGTTGATGCCCTTAATAGTAATAGGGAAATATGGGAGAGAAGAAAGTTTGGAAAGATAGTGAATTCAGTTATGGACATGTTGAGTTTATGATTAGTCAGTTAAAACAGGCCTTCATTAGGTACTTACTATGAAACAGGCATTGGTGCTAAGCTCTGGGGATATATAAAGAGGCAAAAGATAGTCCCTTTTCTCAAGGATTTTATAATATAATGAAGAAGACAACAAACAAACAGGCTATATACAGAATAAATAGGAAGTATCTGAGAGGTTGAAGAAAGAAAGGCAACTTGATCAGAGTCCTGTGGAACACTCATAATAGATATGATCTGGATGAAGATAAAGCAAAGGATATGAGAGGAAAAGAACAAGAAGAGAACAGGGTTCTGAAAACCAAGACACGAGATTTTCAAGGAAAAAAGATCAGCAATGTCCGAAGCTACAAAACAGCTAAAAACAGTTTAAAAAACAAAGTTACAAAAGATAAAAATTAAGAAAAGGCCTTTGGATTTGACCCAAGATCACTGAAAATCACTAGGAGCATTTTAGGTTGAATGATGAGGTGGGAAGCTAGATTTATAGAGCATTGAGAGAGTGAGAAAAGAGTTAAGTTTACTTATTATAAGAGGCTTTTTCATGGAGTTCAGCTACAAAGGGAAAACAAGACATGAGATGATAGTTAATGGGAATGGAAGGATTAAGTGAGGATTTTTTGAGGATGATAAAGATAATGTACATGTTTATAAGCATTAGAACTGTAGATAAACTGGGAGAGATTGACAATACATGAGACTGAGAACAAAAGAATGAACAGTCTGCTGTAGAAAATAGGATGGAATGGTTTCACTTATTCCTGTAAAGGGTTTTGCCCTCACAAGGATAAGAGTTCCTCATCAAGACTGAAAGAGGAGGTAGTGGCAGAAGACATTTGCTTGATGTGAGATAAGGAGGAAAGAAAATGGAGCTTTCAAGGAGAATGGCTTCATTTTTTTCTATAAAATATGAATCAAGTCTCTTATCTAAGGGAATAAAGAGGGAGGAAGGAACCATAGAAGGTATGAGGAAGGATGAAAGAGTTTGGAAGAGCTTTTGTGGTGAATGGGATAGTGAGTTAATTTAGGAAGTGTAAAAGGATTTCCTAGCAGCAGTGAGAGCCCAATTGAAATTATATGACATAAATTTGTAGTGGATTCAATCAGAATAGTTGTGTGTCTTTGTCTACCTTTTGTTCAGTACATTTGTGGAAGAAAAGTTGTTGAATAGTAGGATTGATCCAAACTCAGGCATAGAAGGTCATAGTTGGCATTTTAAAAGAGGACAATGGACTTAGATTCAATGTAGAATTGAACTGGATTAGTAAGGAGTTGTAGTTGTTTGTCCTTCATTCTCAAAGACAACCTTACATCTGGGAAGTGAAGCCATGAATTGAATTTGGAAGGAGGGCTGTGCAAAGTCACCAGCCAAACTTTCTCCTTCAGAACCAGAACCATCAGATATAGATCAGGATAACTGGAGGTGGCCCTAGATGCAGTGGGAGACCATAGTCTTTTAAAATAAAGTCTTTAACATATCTCAGTTTGACTGAGGCACATCCATCCAGTGATTAAGACTAGGTAAGAGATGAGTTAGAAAGGAGCACAATGCAGGAGAGATGGCCTGGAACAGAACTGAGGGGCGTCAAAGGATTGGAAGTCTCAATGTGGAAAAAGAAAGAGCAGACTTTGGTATGGAAAGGCACAGAGATTGCTGGGGTGTTCATAAAAATTGTGATCAGATAGGGAAATTTCAGAGTTCATGAACATGTCAGATCATACATTTGTAGGTGATGGCATGATTAATAGTATGACAGTTTGCCTGAGATCAGGTGGACAAGTATGTTATCAGAAATGAGTAAGTTGAGAAAGGTTAGGATACTTGAGGAAGTATTTGTGTGTCTGTCTGTGTTTTGAAGTGCCATAGTATGAAAGCAGAATTCAAGGGCAGGAGATAAAGATTGTGATTTAGGTACTGACCTCAACTGAGAAAGGAAAAAAAGAATGTTTTGGAGTTCAGAAAGTCTTTACATAATTTGCTTATATGGTAGATATTTATTTTTATTTCCTTCTTAAAGGAGGAGAGAAAGCTGAGTGATGGTGATAGAGAGAGAAGCTGGAAGTGACAATGGAAAGCAAAGAGTATCCCAACTCTCCAACCTTGACCAATGAGGCAGAAGAAATGAGAGAAAGAAGAACCAGTGCTAGAAAGATTGGCCAGAGTGACTTTGTCATCAAAAGAGAATTAGATCTCAATAAAAGTCAGGTGGAAGGAATGAGAAAGGAAAAGATTTAAAATTAAAAACAAGTAGATTTTCCAGAGGGTATGATGAAAGAGGTTGGTAGCTTTGGGGTAATATTGTAAGGGCAAGGGTTGAGGAGAGTGAGAATAATTATTATGTCCCCTTCAATTATGACAGTACTTTATTAAATATTTCATTGACTTTGTTTTCTGAATCAAGTCTAAAACCTCTTAAGGGGAAAGGGAAAGGTCTCAGTAGCAGCTTGAAACATGTAGAATAAAACTTGAGTCGGTAGCCATTCATCTTGTTTGGCTTCCTCCATTGTGTTTACTTGCCAATTGTGCCCTGAATGTTTTTGCATGCCCGGATAGAAAAGGGGGGTTCTGCTGTGACCATTGATTGAGTTGTTTATACATGGAGTATGTAATCCTTGCACTTTCTGTTGAACTAGTAAAAAAAAATATACAAAGGAAGGTGACTCAGCCACCAGAGCCCAGTATCTCTCATTCCTTTGTTTTCTCATAATTGTAGTAGTATTTTTCATCCTGCTGAGCAGAATTGTTTTTCACTCTACATAGCAACAAAAAGTGACTGTTTCTAGAGCCACATAAATTTCCCTTAAATTTCCTAGCATTCCTTCATATCATTGGATCCACATTTAACATTTCCTAGAATCTACACATGCATACTTATCACAACCTTGACTCAGAGGTGCCAGAGTACCTATTCTTAGAAAAGGAAAAATATTTGGAAAGTGTTCACATTTTGCATAATTCTTATATAAAGGACATAAAGGGAATTACTTCCTTTGAGAAGAGTAATCCAACAAAGGCAAATAAGGAAAGTCAAATGTCTAATTGAAGGGTAGGGAAGGAGATTATAGCTGAAGGTAATATGAGAATGATGAAGATTGGTGCCTTGTAAGAGCAAGAACCGTTAATTGGTAGGATCCTACAATATGGTAGTAAAGAAAAACTGAAGGGAGGTATAAGGGAGTAAGATTGAGATGGGGATTATGATGAAGCTTCAAGCAAGACACAGTTGGCAAGTAAACACACTAGAGGAAGTCAAAGATGAATGGCTACAGACTCATTCCCCTTTCCCTGCTTCAAAGGTTTTAGATTGATGATTCAGGAAATGTTTTTGAGTGTCTGCTATAATGTCCTGTGCTAGATGTAATAAAAATAAATGTAGTACAAGTCCTCTTTTTGAAAGAAAAGGGAAAAGGGAGGCAGGAAGATACAAAGTGTAACATGTTACAAAGTGGCAAGAGAAATTTGAAGGCAAGAGACCTCACTTCTCGGGTGTATGTGTGTACATGCTTGCACTACATATATGCTTGTGTGAATATATAGCATGTCCTTGGTGAGAGGATAACAAGGTCAGTGTGGAAAATTAGGCCTTAAAGAAACTGGGAGGAACATGAACAAGGAGAATTTGAATGGGAAGGTGTCATTTCCCTTGTCCCTTCCATTTGTGGAGTATGGTATAAATAAAAGAGATTGGAGAAAGTAGGATACAAAGGATATCTAGGGAGCATTCAATTTTGCTTGAAACAGAATATATGAATTTGGAGCCACATTATGTGAACATTGGACAACCTTTGAATATTTTTGAGTGGAATATTCTCATGATCACGACAGCACATTTAGAAGATTGCTGAGGTGCTATTGTAAAAGATAAATAGGAGAGAGGAAGACTAGTTAGGAGACATACAATAGTCTGGGCAAGAAGAAGGAAAAGTTTGCAAGGAAATGAGGGGAATTAGATGCAGAAGTTGCCTTGAAAAGGTTTTTTTAAATGCCTTCCATGTACTTACATACAAAGAATGAAACACATCCTGCTCTCAAAATGGCTTACATTCTATTGGTCAGAAACAATACCTAACTAGATAAATAAATACTGAGTAAATACAAAGTAATTGGGACTCATGTGTTGGGTAAGAATATTGCTAACATTTGAGAGGACCAGGACATCCTTCCTTTAGGAAATGGCACAATTGAGCTAAGGTGGGACCAGAGCTAGGAATTCTTAAGAGGTCAAAGTGAGGGAGGAGAACATTCCAGGTATAAAGGAGGTAACAGAAATGATGGTAAATCTAGTGAGTTTGAAAGATCTCAGAGTTCAGAGATCTTGTCAGACTAAAATATTGGATTTAGAATAACTTGGAATTTAATAGCAGTTAGTTAAAAATTTTACATTTAGGTAAAACATGACAACTTCACAGTTATAAGAACAGTTCACCTTTTAAAAGATATGGGAATCTCCCCATCCCCAATTACTTTGTACTTAATATTTGTGTGATCTTACACTGCATTCGGAGAGGAATAGTATCTTGGACTAGGAAGTCCATTCTTCACCTTTAGCACAGTGCTTAGCACAGTGTAGGTACTTAACAAATGCTTGTTCCCATTCCCTTACTTCCTTCCTCATTCTACTTCATTTGTAGTATTGTGTTCAGTTCTGGGCACAATCTTTTAGAAAAGGTATTAATAAGCTAGATAATGTCCATACGAGGACAGCCAGGATGGAGAAGTCTTTTGAGATAGTGCCATGAAAGAAGTAGGAATGTTAGGTTTGGAGTATAAAAACACTTAAGTGAGATGGATGACTCAGTAGACTTTTTCCAAGAATTTGAAGATTTTTCATGTAGAAAAGAGATTAAATTAATCTATTTGGCCTCAGAGGCAAGCTCTAGTTGCTTTGGCTAGAAATTGCAAAAATTCCAATTTAGGCTTAATGCAAGGTGAAACTTTCTAAGAATTAGAACTTCCTAGCAGTAGGATTGGTTGCTTCTAGGGGCAATAAATTTCTGCTCATTGGAACTTTTAAAACAAAGGCCGAATGACCTTTTGGAATGTGGTGGAGATTCTTTTTCAGATACCGATAGGATCCTGAATCAGCCCTGAGATCCTGTATTGACTCCAAGTTTAGTACTTTTTCTAATTTACCACTCCATGAGTAGGCTTTTACAGAATAGGAACAAATTTAGGAGTGAGTAAGACTATAGTGGATATTACAATATAAGATTTGCAGTGTTGTTTTACAATGGATTTTAAAATGTGAATGATAGTATTACAGTTGATATAGAGTTTTTTGGATTGTAAACATATGTAGGGCAGTGTATTTGCTTTAGAAGAGTCAGTAAAATTAAATACCAGCTGATTATTGGACATTCAAATTGAGGTATAGATAGCAGGCTTAACAAATTTACAGATGAAATAAATCTTGGAGCAATAGCTAAATGGACCAGAAAAGTAGCTTGAATCCAATGAAGGTGAAATTTATTAAGTTTAAATGTTCCTGCACTAGGATTAAGAAAAATCAGTGTACAAGTGCAAAGTGGGGAAGATGTGGCTAGACAACATTTTATGTAAAGCCTTGAAGGTTTAGGAAACTATTAAGTTCAGTGTGATTCACTAATACATAACATAAAAGAGCTAGAATCATTGATTGCCATTAATAAAAGTAGTGGAGACTATAAGACTTGTGTTCTCTCCTTACGAGAACACATCTGGCAATCAGTCAATAAGCCTTTACAAACAGTACTGTGCCTGACATTGTGCTAAGTGAAAGAAATTTTTAAAAAAGAGGCAGAAGCATTTCTCACATTCAAATGGCCCTGACAATATGTAAATAACTAGGTAAATTCCAAATACAGAGTAGTGGAAGGTTAACTCAAAGGAGAAGGCAGTCACAGAGGGAGAGACTGAGAATGCCTTATAGACATTAAATTTGTTCTGAGCCTTAAAGAAAGTCAGGGTGGCTTAGGCAGAACTGAGGACAGAAGCATTCACACATGGGGACACCTAATGTGTGGAGGCACAGGAATGAGAGATGCAGTGTCATATGCAAGAAATGTTGAAAAGTAAACCAGTGTAGCTGGATCTTAGAGCATGTGGAGAGGAATAAGGTATAAGAAAACTGAAAAGATAAGAAGGACCCATGTTATGAAGTGCTTTCAATGCCAAAACAGGAGTTTATTAATCTGGAGTTGATAGGAAACCACTGGAGTTTATTGAGGGGTAGCAGAAGAAAGGAAGGTTTGAAATGCTTGATAAGCTCCATAGAGCTGATATTTTAATACATGGAAACTGATGAGATCACCATATAAAATTCATGATATACTATGAAAACAGATGAGGGTCCATAACAGGACCTTGGTGAATACCCATAGTTAGTTGGTATGACATATATGAAGAACTATCAAGAAAGACCAAGGAGTCATGAAGCAGATAAAAAGAGAACCAGGAGAGAGCAGTGTCAGGATAATCCAGAAAGGATAAAGTTTCCAGGAGAGATCAGCATTATCAAATAGAAAGGTCAAGAAAAGAATGAGATTTGGTCATTAGATAATTAATTAATTAATTGGTAACTTTAAAAAGAACATTTTTAGTTTGTGTTCATATTATGGAAAGGAAGACACTTTGATAGAAGTAAAGAAAACTCATGAACTAGACAGCATTTTGAACCCAACATGTTCAGCTGCTTAAGTCCAATTTTATTTTTTATGTTCTCAAAATTTGAATATGTCATCATATGGTAGCTGTTGGCTTCCTTTCATTAAACTATCAAAAAAACTGCTTTGTCTTGAAGAAACCAAGTCATACTGGATCACTTGAGTTAATTGCATTTAATGTTTTTGATATCCTTTTTAAGCTAATACACGTGATTCCTACTCCTTTAAATTGTATTTTTGAGTGGAAAAAAGAGATTGTTAAAGCTATTTTACTTTTTATGGCACTGGACTAGCATGCAATACAAGAAGATTGAATATTTTTTCTAGACATATGGTAGGCAAAAATAAATTTGTAAATCTCCCAGATTTTGTTTTTTAAGAATTAAACTCCCTTGCTTTATTCCTATAACCTATCCTGTCTTTAAACATTTTCTCTTTTCATCTTCCCAAAGTCCTCCCTTCCTTCTCTCCCTGTCTACTCTTTCTTTATTCCATTTCTATCTGTCAGAATCCTTTTTCCCCTTAACCAAAATTCATCTACAGCCCTTTCCTTCATAGAATTTTCTTGCATAAGCATATTTGACTAGGTAAAAGTTATCTCTTCATATCTCAAAGTACTTTGCTTGGACCTTTTTATTTTTAAGGTTTTTTTATATATATCTTTCCCACTAATTATTGTGAACTTTTAAAGAATAGGGCTTGTGCCATATGTATCTTTGTATTCCCAGCAACCAACACAGTACCTTGGATATAGTATATATTTAATAAATATTTGTTCAATTGAGTTTAAAATTATAATTTCAGTTTTTGTTATTAAACTGCTTTTTTTTTAATAAAACTGCTCTCAAAAATTTATGTAAAATAGTTAAAATTTAAAGTGTGAAATTTCAATGTATGATTATGGAATAAAATTTAAAGGGAAATAGAAACTAAGAATACAATCAAGAAAAATATTAATTTCTAATTAGTTATAAATCTGTATCTAAAGTTTTAATTTAAATCTCATTCTAAATTTTCATGTAACCAAAGATTAGTTTATTGTTATTTTAATAAAGTATGTGCTGTAATACAAGACTACTTTTATGAGAGAGCTGACCTTATTGACTATAGAGCCATAATTTAGGTGTCCTCAGTCAATTGGTGCCCTCCCCTCAAATTGTATATATAGTACTTAGGAGGTAATAAAAAAAAGTCCATGTATTACACATATAAATCCAAACCTATAATGTCACAACAAGCATAAGGCATATATGTGTTTGGTACAGGTACTGTACTTTTTTGATTTATTTAATTAAAGAAGAGAAAAGAAAAGGATAAAAATAAAGCCCATTAATGAATGGGAACTACTTATTCACTTGATAAATGTGAGTTTCTTTTTCTCACAAAGGTACCTCCCTCTGCAGGATATCATGTGCATGGAATGCCTCTCTCGGAAGCTGAAGGAGGCAGTGACCCTGTATCTGAGGGTAGTGAAGATTGTAGATCTTTGTGCAGGCCGCTGGTGGGAATATATGCCAACTGGTGAGTGATGACTTTATTAGCTAACATATGGTTGAATCAAATGATAGTATTATAGAAAGATAATGATCTGTTTGTTAGAAAAATTTCTGTGTTTATGGGGAAGTTTAATGGAGAAATGATTTAAATTGCTATATGATTGGCACAGTAGTATAATGAGATGTTTGAAATAAATTGAGACTACAGTTTTAATGTAATGCTTTAATAATTTAATTCTTTCCAAGTAAGCAGCTCCATCTGATTGTGCCATAAGTATATAACTTTATTGGCAAACAACTTAAGAATTTGCAGCAGGGAGTACAAATTGTAGAGTCAGAAGTAGATTTGATGTTAGGATAAGTTTCCTAACTGAACTGTCCTCAGAATAAAATGTTTGCAAGTTCACCCTCATTTAAGGTATTTAGACAGAAGCTGAATGACCACTTGTCAGGGATTTGTATGTCATCTCACTAAGTCTCAGTTTCTGCCCCAGTAAAATAGGTATCATAATAATTTATATAGTGGTTATAAAAATAAAGTACTTAGCAAGTTATAAAATATTATATAAGATGAATTATTATTCTATTTATTACTGCTAATCTCTAAAACTCCCTATTTTTGTTTGTCTTTGATCCTGATCTTTCCTATTTTAGTGTTGTTCTCAATGTGTTTTCTTATTTGTTACTTTAAAATATCTTGGCATCTGTTTTCTGCCAGATTTTTTAAGTCTAGCTAAAATATTCCTTTCTGAATAAAGCTTTTTCTATTTCCTGTCAGTAGTAATATTTTTCTCATCTGATTTTTTAGCACTTTGTACTTTGCTTATGGCAGCTTGACCTCAAACAGTTCCTAATTGTGTGACCCTAGGCATGTCACTTAATTTTGTTTGCCTCATTTTCCTCTTCTGTAAAATGAGCTGGAGAAGGAATTGATAGAGCACTGTAGTATCTCTGCCAAGAAAAGCCCAAATGGAGTCACAAAGAGTTGTACATAATTGAAAAATGATTGAACAACAACTTCACTTATGCACTTAAACAACTTTGAATATGATTATTTTTATTTGTACCTAAATCCTCTTATCCCTTATCAGATTTTGATAGAAGACAGGAACCTTGCCTAATTTACTTTGTGTCCTCTAAGTGCCCAAGACAGCACATGGTACATATAAGGCACTCAGAAAATATTTTGGGGTGAATAAATTATTAAGTGAATTTATACAACCTGATATTTTGCCATCCTGAAACCATAACCATTTATTCCTCACATTGCCAGATCCTTTAAAAGGTCATTTACAAAGCCTTTTTCTACTTCAAAGTCAAAAGTATAAGTATTATTGATAATGTTTTGCAAAGAAGAATCTAAGGTGAAGAGAAGGGAAGTGACTTGCTCAAAGCAAGAAATATTATTAGGGATAAATGTACTTGCAGGATAGTTACCAGGGACTTAACAGTAATTTTTGGAAAATCTTAATATTTTAGTGGACTTTAACTCCGTGTGAGTCAATAATGTGATATAGCAGCCAATGAAGCTTAATGGACTTTTAAGCTACACGAAGAAAAACCTATTATCCTGGAGTAGGGCGGTGGTAGTTCTGCTATGCTCTGTCCTGTTAAATTATATCTGGAATATTATGTGCAGGCATGGGTGCCATGTTTTAGAAAGACAATAGATAATCCAGAGATCATCTAGAGGAGATTGAGCATGATAATGAAGGAGGTGAAAATATCTAGAGAGGGGGGAAAAAAAAAAAAAAAACATGGAGTAAAGAAAAGTAATTATTGTCATGTGGAAGGGAATTATAAATATATATTTATGTATGTATATTTAATATTAGTCATAGAAGCAGTACTAGATTTTGAACCAATATATTTGATTACAAATCCTAGCTTTCCTTCTTAGTATTTGTATAACCCTGTCACATAATCTCTCTGGATCTCAGATTCCTCATCTGTAAAGTAAGGGGTCTTTAAGATCTTTAAGTCTTTAAGATCATAATCCTATGTTCCTGTCACTTTAAGAATAGAACATCCTAACATGAGTCCCTTAACTTCTATGCCCAAGACAAGATAATACATTGGTGACAGCATTCTGTAGAAGCTTGTGATTTTCAGAAGGACTAAGTTGGGTTGTATCACAGAAAGGACACCTAGAAACTCTGTAGAAATAGCAATTTAAAATAAATTAGCATGTTCCCAATATGAGAACATATTCACTAAAACCATAGTAAATGAAATATATCAGTGAGGCATTGTACTCACTAATGGAAACATGATAATCAAGTGTCCTTCCAAATGAGGAAAGTGAGATTCTGAGAAAAAGCTGATTCAAGTTTATAGGTAGTAGTTCTGGCAGGGCCCAGATTTGATCTTAGGGCCTCTTGCTTCACATCCAACACTTCAGT
Organism: Myrmecobius fasciatus; assembly: GCA_023553655.1. NCBI lineage: Eukaryota > Metazoa > Chordata > Mammalia > Dasyuromorphia > Myrmecobiidae > Myrmecobius > Myrmecobius fasciatus. The sequence goes on along the minus strand of JAJPUD010002026.1, from coordinate 180,958 downwards.
ATTTTTCCCATCATACCACAATACCCAAATTAGTGCCAAAACTAGGATTGGAATCCAGGTCTTTGGCGCCCAAGTCCAGCCTTTCTTTAATTAGTTTTACCAGGCTTATTTAAACTACAAGGTTATTTCATCTCAAAGTTTTGTTTTCCTTTGACACAGGTCCTGGTAAAATAAGATTTAGTTATCTATCGCCTCATTTAAAATTTATGAAGTCTTCATAAACACTGCAGTGACTCATAAAGTCCTAGGATCTCCTTATTTGCTGGTCAGCCTTTGCTGTAGGACTGGCCTGGCTCTACCATTTCCTTTCTTGTGTTTTCTGAGGAATCTAGGAACAGCTAGATAGGACTAATCTCATGAATATTTAGCTCTGCCAGTTAAGAAACCTCTGTCTGGACCTTCTCTAATTTGGTTTGAGTAGCATCTTCCTACCTTTTTAGGGTTTTGAGGAAATCAGTACTGGGCCTAGATTCAATACAAATTGGTTTTCAGTTCCTGTCCCTGTCATTAGCCATATGGCCCTCTAAATATCCATTTCTTTATCTGCCAAATAAGGATGGTACTATTTGGACTTTTTACCATCACAGCATTGTCATGAAGAAAGTACTGTGTGAGCTTTCAAAGGCAGTATAAGCTTGAGTTGTTTTTTCTTACCATCAGAATGATTTTTCTGAATCACTGGGAGACAGAACTATGAAATGAGTTGAAAAGTAGAAAGCAATTTAGAATAGACATGGTAGAGTGTCTGAGAAGAAAGATTACTGTTAAAAGAAATTTTCCCCCTGTGTGATCCTTTTTGCTATCCACAATCATATCCTTCACTTCCTTTAAACTCTGACTTTAGAACTTAATACTTCAAAGGTTGCATAGTCTTAAAAATAACAGGGTCATCTCCATTCATCCTGATCTCTGTCTTGCCATTGGATCCAGATGGTTCTGAAGGAGAGAATGAGGCTGGTGTCTTTGCACAGCCCTCCCTCATTTAAATCCTTCACTTAGAGGTCAAGACACCCCTTTCCTGATGTCAAGGTTCTTTTCTAGAATGAAGTATGAACAATGAATAAATGAGTCTAAGAAGAAAGGAGACATGACTTAAGAGGCAGAAAGTCCCTACCATGCCATTAATTTACCCGATAACATTCGGTAAATTACTTCCCTTCTTTACAGCTCACTTGCCTCATTAGTATAATAGGGATAATAATCCCTGCCCTGTCAACAACACAAGGTTGTTGTGAATATCAAATAAGAAAATTAATATGGACTTCACTTGAAAGTTATTAAACAAAATAATGTCACATTGATAGGTTCTAGTATACTTTTTCTTTTTTTTTGCTTTTTGCTGAGGCAATTGAGGTTAAGTGACTTGCCCAGGGTCACACAGCTAGGAAGTGTCTGAGATCAGATTTGAACTCAGGTCCTCCTGACTTCAGGGCTGGTGCTCTATCCACTGCGCCACCTAGCTGCCCCTAGTATACTTTTCTCACAAAAACCTGGCAGTGATAATGATATTAATAATTATGTTATACCACCATACAGGATACTGCTGTAGGAATAAAGCAAGCTTATCTCTAACACATCTTCCAGTATGTGTTGGGGAGGGGTGTAAGTGGGAGTGAGATTCTATCTACGTATTCCTTCAGCTTATAAGTTGTGATTTCTTTCCCTTTTTCTTTTTGCATTTAATAGTAGTATATTTTTACAATTACATGTGAAGATAGTTTTCAGCATTTGTCTTCTTTGTAAGATTTTCAATTCCAAATTTTTTTGCCCTCCTTTCATCTCTCCTTCCTCAGGTCAGCAAGTAATCTGATATGCTCTATATAATCATTTTAAACATATTTCCACATTACTCATGTTGGGAAAGAAAAATCAGAACAAAAGGGAAAAACCACAAGAAAGAAAAAAACAAACAAAGAAGATGAAAATAATATGCTTTGATCCACATTCAGTCTCCATAGGTCTCTCTTTGGATGCACATGACATTGTCCATCCCAGATCTGTTGTAATTGTCTTGGATCAGTGTAATGCTTAGAAAAGCTAAGTCTGTCACAGTTGATTATCACACAATCTTGCTTTTACTGTGTACAATGTTTTCCGGGTTCTGCTCATTTTATTCAGCACCAGTTCTTGTAAATAAATCTTTCCAAGCTTTTCTGAAACCAGCCTACTCTTCATTTCTTATAGAACAATAATATTCCATTACATTCATATGCCATAACTTATTCAGCCATTCCATAATTTGTGAGTGTCTACTCAATTTCCAATCCTTGCCACCACAAAAAGAACTGCTACAACTATTTTAATGCACATGTTTTTTTTTTTCCCTTTTTGTGACCTCATCAGTTTACAGATCCTGCCTTGACAATGCTAGATCAAAGAGAATACACAGTTTTTATAGCCCTTTGGACATGGTTCCAAATAGCTCTTTAGAGTGACTGGATCAGTTCACAACTCCAGCAATAATGCATTAGTGATTTAGTTTTCCCACATCACTTCCAGCATTTATCATTATCTTTTCCTGTCATTTTAGCCAATCTCATAAGTGTTTAGGGTATGTCAGAGTTGTTTTCATATGCATTTCTTTAATCAATAGTGATTTAGAGCATTTTTTTCCATATAATTAGAGATGACTTTAATTTCTTCACCTGAAAATTCTCTTAATATCCTTTGACCATTTATCAGCTGTGAGAATGGCTTGTGTTCTTAGAAATTTGACTCAGTTCTCTATAGATTTTAGAAATGGGGCTTTTATTAGAAACACGGGTTGTAAAAATTGTTTCCTAGCTTTCTACTTCCTTTCTAATCTTACTGCATTGGTTTTGTTTATGCAAAACCTTTTTAAATTTAATGTAATTAAAATTAACTTTTTAAATTTCATAATATTTTCTATTTATTATTTGGTCATAAATTCCTCCTTACTCCAAAAATCTGACAGGTAAACCGATCCTTTGCTCTTCTGATTTGCTTATAGTGTCACCCTCCTGCTTTTTCTTGGCAGGTAGACTCCTAAATATTTTATGTCTACAGTTATTTTAAAGTTAAATTAAATTTTAAATTTTAATTAAATGGAATTTTTCTTTTTATTTTTTGCTGCTGGGCTTTGTTGGTGATCTGTACAATTGCCAGTTATTTATGTGGGCTCATTTTATATTCTGCAATTTTGATAAACTTAAATGTTTCAAGTAGTTTTTTTGTTGATTCACTAAGATTCTTTGAATATACCATCAAATCATCTACTAAGAGTGATAGTTTTATTTCCTCATTGCATATTCTAATTCGTTCATTATCTTTTTGTTCTCTTATTGCTAAAGTTAACATTTCTAGTTCAGTATGACTGATAGTGGTGATGATGATGACCACCATTGATGTTTTAACCCTGATCTTATTAGGAATGCTTCTAATTTACCCCCATTCATATAATGCTTGCTGATGGTTTTAGATAGATATTACTTATTTCCAGTTTTAGATAGATATTACTTATTTCCATTTATTCTTATGCTTTCTAGTATTTTTAAGATTTTTGCATCAATGTTCATTAGGAAAATTGGTCCATAATTTCTTTCTCTGTGTTGGCCCTTTATGGTTTAGGTGTCAGCACCATATCTGTTGTCATAAAAGACATTTGGTAGGACTCCTCCTTCACCTATTTTTTTTTATTAAAAGCTTTTTATTTACAAAACCATATGAGTGATTTTTCTACATTGACCTTTGCAAAACTTTTTTTTTTTTTTTTTTTTTGTTCCAAGCTTTTCCCCTCCTTCCCCCCACCCCTACCCCTAGATGACAGGTAATCTAATACATGCTAAATATGTTAAATCCAATATATGTATACATACATCTTACTGCACAAGAAACATCAGATCTAGAAAGAAAAAAAAACAGCTTAAAAAGGAAAATAAAATGCAGGGAAATATTCACAAAATGCGTTAGAATGCTGTTGTGGTTCACACTCAGTTCCCTCAGGCCTCTCTCTGGATGTACATGACTTATCTTCATCGCTGAGCAATAGGAACTGGTTTGAATCACATCATTGTTGAAGAGAACCATGTCCATCAGAATTGATCATCGTATAGTCTTGTTGCTGTGTATAATGTTCTCTTGGTTTTGCTGATTTCACTCAGCATCAGTTCATGCAAGTCTCTCCAGGCCTCTCTGAAATCATCCTGCTGGCCGTTTCTTACCGAACAATATTCCATGACATTCATATACCATAATTTATTCAGCCATTCTCCAATTGATGGTCATCCTTTCAGTTTCCAGTTTCTTGCCACTACAAAAAGGGCTGCCACAAACATTTTTGCACATGTGGGTCCCTTTCCCTCCTTTAAGATCTCTTTGGGATATAGGCCCAGTAGAAACACTGCTGGGTTAAGTGGTATGAACAATTTGATAACTTTTTGAGTATAGTTTCCAGATTGCTTTCCAAAATGGTTGGATCCGTTCATAGTTCCACCAACAATGTATCAGTGTCCCAGTTTTCCCACATCCCCTCCAACATTTGTCATTATCTTTTCCTGTCATCTTTCACCGATTTTTTTCATGTAGTTTATATAGTATTAGAATTAATTATTCTTTAAATGTTTGGTAGAATTCACTAGTAAATCCATCTGGTACTGGACGTTTGTTCTTAGGTAATTCATTGATTTCTTGTTCAATTTCTTTTTCTAAAATGGAATATTTAAATATTTTATTTTCTCTTCTGTTAATCTGGGTAATTTATATTTTTATAAATATTCATCCTTTTCACTTAGATTGTCAGATTTATTGGCATATGAAATTTGGCATAATAACTCATAATAACTGAAGAAAACAACACTTTAAAAATAAGAATTGAACAAATGCAAGTGAATGACTCACTAAGACTTGAAGAATCAGTCAAACAAAAACAAAAAAATGAAAAATTAGAAGAAAATATGAAATATCTCCTAGGAAAAACAACTGACTTAGAAAATAGATCCAGGAGAGACAATCTAAGGATTATTGGACTTCCTGAAAGCCATGATCAAAAAAAGAATCTGGACACTATCTTCCAGGAAATCCTGAAAGAAAACTGCCCTGAGATTGTAGAATCAAAGGGCAAGATCGCCATTGAAAGAATTCACCGATCACCTCCTGAAAGAGACCCCAAAATGAAAACCCCAAGGAATATCGTGGCTAAATTTCAGGACTATAGCACCAAGGAACAGATTCTGCTAGCAGCTAGAAAGAAACAATTCAAATACCGAGGATCAATAATTAGAATCTGTCAGGATCTGTCAGCTTCCACACTGAAGGATCGAAGGGCCTGGAACCAGATATTCCGAAGGGCAAAGGAACTTGGATTACAGCCAAGAATAACCTATCCAGCTAGAATGAGCATTATCCTGCAGGGAAGAAGATGGTCATTCAATGATATAGGTGAATTTCACCTATTTCTAATGAAAAGACCGGATCTGAACAAAAAATTCGACACCCAAACACAGAACTCAAGAGATGCATAAAAAGGTAAAAAGGAAAGGACTCTTGAGAACTTTATTTTTACTAGGGGGATACCCAAAGTTTGGGGGTATAATTAACTAAATATTACTTTGATAATATGAAAAAGAGAACTAGAGGGGAAAAGGTTGTCATACTGGGGAAAAGAGGGAAAAAGTGGTAAAATAAGATCTAAAAAAAAAGGAGGTAAAAACAAGGTAAAATCACTTGAAGAGGCAAAGAAAACCTAATATAATTGAGAGAAAGAGGGGAGGGAGACGAGCACTGTGTAAATCTTACTCTCATCAGGTTGGGCTCTAAAAGTGTATATCAGACATTCCATTTCACATAGAAACTTGTCTGTTGCTAGAGGGAAGTGGGAGGGAAAGGAGGAAAAGTAAGGGACAAACTAATAGAAGGGAAAATAGAAGAATCAGGGGAAAGGAGTAAAAACAGGGGGAGGGGATCTAAAGGGTG
>JAJPUD010002026.1:141302-170027 GCA_023553655.1 Myrmecobius fasciatus | reverse complement strand
TGGTCAAGGGATATGAACAGACAATTTTCAGATGATGAAATTAAAACCATCTCTAGTCATATGAAAAGTTGCTCCAAATCACTATTGATCAGAGAAATGCAAATTAAGACAACTCTGAGATACCACTACACACCTGTCAGATTGGCTAAAATGACAGGAAAAGATAACGATGAATGTTGGAGGGGATGTGGGAGGGCTGGGACACTAATACATTGTTGGTGGAACTGTGAACGGATCCAACCATTCTGGAGAGCAATTTGGAGCTATGCTCAAAAAGTTGTCAAACTGTACATACCCTTTGACCCAGCAGTGTTTCTACTGGGCCTATATCCCAAAGAGATCTTAGAGGAGGGAAAGGGACCCACATGTGCAAAAATGTTTGTGGCAGCCCTTTTTGTAGTGGCTAGAAACTGGAAACTGAAGGGATGCCCATCAATTGGAGAGTGGCTGAATAAATTATGGTATATGAATGTTATGGAATATTATTGTTCTGTAAGAAACGACCAGCAGGACGATTTCAGAGAGGCCTGGAGAGACTTGCATGACCTGATGCTGAGTGAAACGAGCAGAACCAGGAGATCATCATGCACAGCAACAACAGTATTACATGATGATCAATTCTGATGGACATGGCTCTCTGCAATAAAGAATTGTCTCAAACCAGTTCCAGTTATTCACTGAAGAAAACCATATACACCCAGAAAGAGGGACATGAAATATGGGCCACAACGTAACATTTTCATGATCTCTATTGACATTTGCTTGCATTGTGTTGCCTTTCTCTGATTCTTTTTTTTTTTTCTTGTAGATAGGATTTTTCTTGCATAACTTCTCAAGCATTTCAACATTATTAACATGTAGTGGACTTCCTGCCATCTGAGGGAGGGGAGGGGACTGGGGGTAAAATTTGTATTGGAAAGCTTTGTAAAGATCAAGGTTGGGGAACTACCCATACATATGTTATACAAATAAAAAGCTTAAAAAAAAAATTAAAAAAAAAAATAAATAAAAAAAAAAAAAAAAAGAGAGAGATCAGTTCATATTCTTCTTTGAGGTTCCACGTGTAGGCATTTTGCCACTGCTGTCCTCTTCTGCGTTTGTGTTCTAATCTTTCCTGTAGCCATAGGTAGCTTTCTGTGATCAAGTCTGTTCTTTGGCTCATTTTAAAAGGGTGAACTCTGCCCCCACAGCTCTAGGAATGCTGTTCTAATCTTTCACAGGATGAACTTGGCTTTCTGCACTGAGGCCAGTAGTGCTACCACCTCTCCTGCTATGCTGGACTGTGGCCTGGCTTAGTCAGGCCTGTCATGTTCAGGTATAGGGTTTGCAACTTATCTTCTGCTGTGGTGGTAGAGATCTTATAACTGGCATGTTGAGCCAGGACTGTGTGGCCTTGGATGGTGATCTGTGTTGTGGCTAACAGCCTCCTGCTAGATTCCCTGCATTGTGCCTGTGGTAGGTATGCCCTGCTCTTCTTTTACCCAAGCGACACAGAATCTTTTCTGAATTATTCTAAGTTATCTTAACCTAGAATATTGTTTCACTCCATCTTTTTTTGTGGGTTCTGTCCCTCCAGAATCCATTTAGAGGCCTGATTTAGGTATTTCTCAGGGTAACTGGGGAGGGCTCAGGCAACTTCCTGGTCTCTCCTCCATGTTGGTCTCTTGACTCCACCTTTATAAGCTGTGATTTCACTGAGGTCAGTGCCTTAGGCAGTTTCAAAAATGATTGGTTTTTTTTTGTTTGTTTGTTTGTTTTTAAATCACCTGGAAAGGAAAGGGACCCACATGTAGAAAAATGTTTCTGGCAGCCCTTTTTGTAGTGACTAGAAACTGGAAAATGAATGTATGTCCATCAGTTGAAGAATGGTTGAATAAACTATGGTATATGAATGTCATGGAATATTATTGTTCTGTAAGAAAAGACCAGCAGGATGATTTCAGATAGGCCTGGAGAGACTTGCATAAATTGATGCTGAGTGAAATGAGCAGAACCAGGAGATCAATATATGACTATATGATGATCAATTCTGAAGGACATGTTCTCTTCAACAATGAGATGTTTCAAACTAGTTTCAGTTGTTTAGTGATGAAGAAAACCATATACACTTAGGGAGAGTCCTGTGGGATCTGAGTGTGGACCATAACATAGCATTTTCATGCTGTTTGCTTGCATTGTGTTTCCCTTCTCAGATTTTTTTTTCTTGTAGATCCAATTTTTCTTGTACAGCAAGATAACTTTATAAATATGTATATACATATTTGATTTGTCAAGTATTTTAACATAATTAACATGTATTAGACTAATGCCATCTAGGGGAGGGGATGGGGGGAAGGAGGAAAAAATTTGTAACAGAAAGCTTTGCAAGGGTCAATGTTGAAAAATTACCCATACATATGTTTTGCAAATAAAAAAAATAAAAAAAGAAAAAATTACTTGGTAATCAACCTTATTGTGACTGAAGGTGGAAATGTTTATACATTCTTTTATGATGTCATTTACTATATATACACTTATGTTCATTAATTAAGCACTTAGTGCATGTTCTGTGAAGATAGGGTTAATACATTTTGTTTCTAATCCCCTTGTACAGTTAATTCTTTTTATTCTAACAAAAAAAAAAAAAAACAAAAGCAGAATGATGGGGTATGAAAAGAATACTAGATTTGGAGCCAAAGAACCTAGGTTCAAATTTGACTCTACTTTATACTATGTACTATGTGACCTTGAGTGAGTAATATTTGGTTTCACTTTTCCTCATCTGTAAGATTTGCATTTCATGGCTTCTTAAATTGTACTTCAGCCCTAAAACTCTGCTCTTAACAAAGATTTTCTATTTTAAGTTCCTTAGGTACTAATTTAGCATTAGGTATAAACTTGAAATGTTCAAATAGGATGAGATCTAAGAGACCATTTAATTCAAATACCTTATTTTACAGAATCAGAAATGGAGGTCCAAGTTGGGAAAGGGATTTACCCAGAGTCCCAGAGTAGGCTGATCCTGGTGATAGTTTCCAGTAATTTTAAAATATGCCTCAATGAGAAGACAGAAAATGACTATGTAGCAGAAATATTATATCTCAGAAAGGGGAATCTACTTGAGTATAAAGGATGTGAGCATGAAATGATCTGAGTACATTAGAGATCTACATAGGAGGTAGATGGATGTATCCATTTTTTTTTCCAATCTTTCATATCCCTAGGAAATCTTACTTCTTGTCTTCCACAGGTAGTCAAGAGATAATATTAGAAGATAACAACATTGATGACTTATTTCTAACTTCTCATAAACTTCTCAGGCTTCACTGATTCCAGCTTTCTAACACTGCTCAAGAAGATGCCAGACATTGAGCAGCTCTATGGCCTTCACCCTAGATATCTTGAGAGGCGACGGGTTCGTGGCCATGAGGCCTTTAGCATTCCTGGTGTGCTAGAAGCCTTGCAGGCTTGCCCAAACTTGCTGGTGAGTATATTATCCTCAATACCTCTCTGGGTATCTTTGAGTAAAAGTGTATTAACTAGTTTCATTATTCTAGTGGAAATAACATCTGTACTGCTTACTGCCCTACCTTGTTGTTAGAAGAATTTCATAATACATTATTGGGGATGTTATTGCATTTTACTTTATAAAAATATTAAATATGAAATTAGATTTTGTTTTTCATTTGTTCAGTCATGCCCACCTCTTCATAACCCCATGGACCATAGTATGCTAGGACCTTCTATTCTCCACTATCTCCTGACATGTCCAACCTCATAAAATTAAATACAAAGGTTTTTATTATCAGAGAATTACTAGCATCAGAAAAGGACTACTTAAAATAATAAGCATAACTCCTTAAAATAGGAAACAGCATTTTATACTAAATGATTGAAAAGTGATTTGATTATTATCTTGAAATTATGAAGATAATTTTTCTTTTTTTGTAAATTGTTTTCATTCATTTTAAACTTAAATGCAGGGGCAGCTAGTTGGTGTATTGGATAGAACACCAGCCATGAAGTCAGGAGGACCTGAGTTCAAATGTGACCTCAGACACTTAATATTTCCTGACTGTATGACCCTGAACAAGCCACTTAACCCCAATTGCCTCAGCAAAAAATTATATATATATATACATATATATATATATATATAGAGAGAGAGAGAGAGAGAGAGAGAGAGAAACAAAAAACACTTAAATACAAAAATGAGAAAACAAAAAAGGACATTATGCCATATTCGGCATGTACACAGCAGAACATGAGAGAGAATTGAATCTGAAACAATACATTTCCATCTCAAGAAAATCTGTATAATAAATACTTACACACTGTTTTAAAAACTTCCCAGCTTTTCTTTGCTTTCTTGAAGGTTTTCTTTTATTCTCTCCTATGTACTTTTTTACTTTTTTCTTCCTTCCCCCCAAGAAGGCTACAGTTAAACATAGATATAAATATGTATACATTAATACAAATATACACTCACATGTGTAAAACCATACTATGTGTATTTCCACTTGCCATCTCTTTCTTTTGAAGATGTATATAGTATCTTCCTTTTTAAGTCTTAAGTCTTTCCATGTTTTTCTAAGTCAACCAGCTCATCATTTCCTATACCATAGCAGTCTTCCAAACCAATCGCATCCTATTTGAGAGATTGTCTATGAAAATTTTCCTCCAGTTTTTTTGTATTCCTTCTATTCTTGGCTATCTTTATTATTTTAATGTAAAATAATAGAAATTAACCATTTTGCACTTTAACATTGCTGACACAATATAACATAAAATCTAATAATATTGAATCTGCTTCCTTTACATCTGTTTTCACTGATTTCTTTGAAATTCCCAATGTTTTGTTCTTCCAAATGAATTTTGTTATTTTTTCTAACTCAGGAAGATAAATTTTTTAATAATTTAATTTATATGGCATTAAATAAATAAATTAGTTAGGTAGAATTATCTTTAAAAATTATATTGGCTTTACCTATCAATAAACAATAAATATTACTTCAGTTATTTATATCTGACTTTATTTGTACAGTCTTTTATGTTTATATTCATATAGTTCCTGTGTCTGTTTTGTTATATATACTCTCAGGTATGTTATAGTGTTTATTTTAAATGGTCTAAAACAGTATTGAATAATATTACTGACATTGTGTAGTTTCTTTTCTCTTTTAATTAAATCTGTTTTAGCTATAATGTTGAGATCATGATTACTGTCTCTGCTTTTTTTTTTTCAACATAATAAATCCTGTACTTGTCCTTTATTATACCTTTGTGTCTCTCGTTTTTACAATGTTTCCTGAAAGTAATGTATTGTTGAATTCAGAATTTTAATCTGCTATCTATTTCTGTCTTATGGGCAAATTATCCCATTCACATTCTGAGCTATAATTTCTTGTGTATTTTTCTTCTTCCTATTTTTTCTTCCTCACCTCACCATATGTACTCTATTCCTTCTCACTCTTATGCTTTACTTCTAGACTTGCTACCTTACCTTCTTATCCTTTAACCTATCTATCCCTTCAAGAATCTCTATCTTACTTCACTTCCAGCCCTACCTTATCCCCTTGCCCTCTTATTTTTTTCTGAATTTTAGACTCTTATACTCTTCTAGATATGTTATTCCCTCTTTAACCCATTTTCAATGAGAATAGCACTGCCTCCTCTCCTCCCATTAGCTTCTTCTGTATCAATTTTTCCTTTTATGTCTCATTTATATGAGTTAATTGTTCTTTACTTAGTTTACTTACTCTATTTACACTTTTTTTTTTAGAATAACCCCATCATAAACAGCTCAAGCCTTCCTTTCAAACTATAGGAAATAAAACAATTTGATTTTATTGAGTCCCTTATAATTGCTTTTTAACATTTACCTTATATTTTTCCTGGATCTATATATATTGAATTTTTCATTAAGTTCTGCTGTTTCTGACAGAAATACCTGAAAGTCTTGAAGTTCATTAAATGTCCTTAATTTTGCAGGGTAAGTTATCCTTGGCCATAACTCCACTTCTTTTGCTGTACAAAATAAGAGTATTCTAAGACCTGTAGTCCTTCAGTTTAGTAGATGTGAGATCTCATATAATGCTTATTCTTTTTTTTTTTTTTTTTTGGCTGAGGCAATTTGGGTTAAGTCACTTGACCAGGGTAACATAGCTAGGAAGTGTTAAGTGTCTGAGACCAGATTTGAACTCGGGTCCTACTGACTTCAGGGCTGGTCCTCTATCCATTCTGCTACCTAGCTGCCCTTCATATAATCACTTCATGATATTTTAATTGCTTTTTTTTTTTTCCCTTGTTGTTTCCAATATTTTCTCCTTAACCTGAGAGCTTTGAAACTTGACTATGATATTCCTTTAAGTTTTCCTTTTAGGATCTTTTTTAGGTAAGGACCAATGGATTTTTTCTATTTCTGCTTAGTTTTCTTCTAGAATTTCAGGGCAATTTCCCCGATAATTTCTTGTAATATAGTATCAAGATAATTTTTTTTATGATTATATCTTTTAGGTAGTTTGACTGTTATATTATTTCTACTAAATCTGTTCTCCAGCTCAATTGTTTTTTTGATGAGATGTTTCATATTTTCTTTTTTTCTCTTTTTTTAATTTTGGTTTATTATCTCTTGGTTTCTTAGAATGTCATTAGCTTCCTCTTACCCAGTTTTAGTTTTCATTAAGTTGGCCTTTTTTTTTTTTTCATAATTTTCTTATTTTTCTTGGATTGATTTTTTGTTTTTCCCTTGATCTGTCTTATTTAGTTTTTGAAGGCCTTTTTAAGTTCTTTCAGTAACTCTTTGTGCTGGGGATCATGAAGAGAATTTTAAGCTCCATTATCTTCCTCTAAATATGAACCCAAATTTCCTCTATCCCCATAGTAACAATCTTTAGTTGAGTTCTTTCTCCTTCACTCACTCATCCTCATTTATTTGTTTGTTTGTTTGCTTGGTTATTTTTCTGTTTATTCATTTATTCATATATTTATACATCCATCCATTTATTTATTTTATTGATACATTCATTTATTACTTTTAATAGTTATTAGTATAATCAAGATGTAATCCCCAAGGTAGGGGGAATAATTAGTGACCCAAGCCATAGGTCCTTCTTACTTATTTTTAAGGTCAGTCTGGGGCTCACTCATGAGCTTCTCTCTCCACTTCTAAGAAATGGCTACTGCTGACAGTCATGGTGTTCTACAAGTGATCTTTTCCCCTGTTCTTCCTTTGGTGGCTGTAAACTACAACTGTGCTCACAGCCAGCAGAGATATTGTACTCACCTGGCTTGTACAATCTACTTTTTTCCAGTGCTATAGTCCAGGATTCATCTGTCAGACCCCCACATTCTACATGAGATGAAAATTTTAAGGCTGAGGCTGCCTCTCAGTTCCCCTGCCCCAACAGTTTGTTATTTGTTGATTTTACCCAGTCACCCTGAAGATATTTGAACTTTACTCAGGCCAAACCTATTCCTTTTTAGGTCCATTCTTTGCTGGGGTCTTCTCAAGTTGTTTTAGGAGAACAATTGCTTTATCCAATTTTTGTTTATTTTTGTTGTTCTGTATTTCCTCTGATGCATTGTTCTAAGTTGGGTGGGTTTTTAAGGAAGAAACTTAGAAAGAATCCTCCTGTTATTTTTTCATGTTAATAAAATTCAGGTTCATAATTTGAACTATACATTAATTATTAGAACCAGCAAAAATAAATGAGGGACTTGTGGTTTAATTTATATGATAAAAGTATGTGGTAATTTCAGCCGACTTGTGATGGAGGACTGGGAACTGAATGTGGATCACAACATAGTATTTACATCTTTTTTGTTTTCCACATTTTTTTCCTTTTTGAGCTTATTTTTCTTGTGCAGCATGGTAAATGTGGAAATATGTTTAGAAGAATTTCACATGTTTAATTTATATTGGATTACTTGCTGTCTAGGGAAGGTTAGGGAGAAAAGAGGGAGAAAAATTTGTAACATGATTTTACAAGGGTGAACATTGAAAATTATTTTTGCATGTATTTTGAAAATAAAAAGCTATTATAAAAAATTGGAATTGGACAAGTGGAAGCTAATGACTATGAGACATCAAAAAAGTAAAAAAAAAAATTAAAATAATGAAAAAAAATTTTAAAGTGTATGGCAGCGTAGTCTTTTGCTTCATATTTTGTTTTCATAATATGATCATTAAGAGGATTATTTTTATAAAACTATTTGAGGGGTGTAAACATTTTCTCAAGGGTTTTTCTTAATCTTTTGGTATTTTACAAAACTAATCAGCAGAGATGTTAATATGATGGTCATGTATACATATTGGGATAAAGTGGGAAGGTATAATTGCGTGTTAACTAACTTTGTAAGTAGTTACAACTTTTTGCTACTCTTTATACTATTACAGAACGACATCATGGCATAGTGAATAAAAAGCTGACCTCAGAGTCAGGAAGACATGGATTCAGGTTCCCTTTTCATGCATATTGCCAAACCATCTTACTTCTCAGAGTCCTACTCAACCAAGTCTTCTAAGTTGCAAAATAGCTGCTTATCTGCTTTGTAGAAGGAATTTTGTAACCAGGACTTCTCAAAGCTAGGCCCCAACTAAACCAAAGTGCTTGTTGGGACCTGTATAATGAATATTCAGATATAAAATATCCCCTGTACTTTATAATTTACATCCATGATCTTATCAGTAATGGTGTACTCTCCTTTTATTCAGACTGCTCTCTCCATGCCCTATTCTCCTGTGTGCTTCTTTTTTTATATCCTATTTTACTATTCTCCTATCATACTAGAGACGTTTCACTGGTTCTTAGATACATTTATCAAAGATACTTATTAATATGTAGGAATTTTTCTCTATAAGCTTAATGTTCTCTCCTGATATTTTCCCTACCATTCAGTGTTTTGGACACTTTTTTTTTTCTTTTTCTTTTTTCTTTTTTCTTTTTTTTAATACCATTTGGTCTCCTGGGCCCATGACAGTCAGTCATATTTCAAGATGAGAAATGCTCTATGACTTAACTTAAATTAGGGATCATCAAGCCCAATATTTTAGTGGAGTTATAGACTTGGAAGATCTGGTTCTGCAAGTTATTGTATGAATAAGTTGCCTTTCCTTTAGAAATATGGGCATTATTATTTAAGAAAACTGAAATCAGAGAGGTTGTTTCTTATTTCATTTATTTACTTAGTAGTACAATCACAACTTGGAACTTGAAAGTAGTTTAAAAACCAGTTATGATTTGTTTTATTTCAGCAGCAAATTTTAGGAAAAGAGGGAAGAAAATGCTTTTGAGTTCATTTGATTTTGTATTTTACTATGAAAAGAGATTATGTGCCTTCAGATGTTAACTACAAGTTCCTCTCCTACTTATCTGTGCTATAATACAGGGTGTGGAAACTTCACATTTGGAGTTGGTAGAAGCCATCTGGACATATATGCCTCAAGTTCATATTTTGGGGAAGTTTCGTAATCGTAATGGAGCTTTTCCCATCCCTCCTGAAAACAAACTGAAAATTCCTATAGGAGCCAAAATCCAAATCTTGCATCTAGTGGGTGAGTGTACTCTTCTACTGTTGCTTGGAATCTTCCTTTTTCCAGTGCCATAAAATTTGCATTCCTTGTGAAGTAGATACCTGCCACCTCCTGTGGATTTCAGTAAGTTCTTGAGAAAGTTGAGTAGAAATACAGTTTTTTTTATCAAGTTTGCAAAGTACATTCCTTCTTTGACTACCTTTTCAAAGTCAGACAGTAATACATTTCATTCTTACATTACAGTAAGTCTTTACATTACAATATGTCTTTATTTTGTGTCCACTTGTGGTTCAGAAGTTATTTTGGCAGCAGAGTATTTGAGGTCCAGTCTCTTTTTTTGGGGGGGACCCTAAGGACAGCTGTAATTGAGATTAATGAAATGGTCTCTGGGGCATATAATTTTGGAGGAAGTTTCCATGAGTTACTTTGAAGATTTTGCTTTCCTTCCAGACTTTATTCTAACTCTATAATTTCACTTTCAAATAATAGTGAGACTAGAAACTTTGGCATTGGCTTTGGAACATTCAAACAAATGTCCATCCTTTATTAAAAGCTTGCTTTGTCCTCTTTCCTGGTGGCCAGGATACATGTAGCTTGTGTGTGACATTCATGTAGGAGTGTGAAGAAAATGCTTTGTAAAATTTAAATATCATATAAATGTAAACTAATAGTTTTCTGTTCCTCTAAATTCCTCCTCCATTGCCTCATGATGAAAAGCTGACTCCAGCTTCTCAAAGGCTGTGCCAGCTGAGGGCAAGCTCTGACAGATTATAGAAAGGTTTTAATTATAGTTTGGGAATTAGACTTGATCATCTAAAGTTTAGCTAGCTAAGCCATCATCAGAAAGTTGGACTTGAGGTAATGATTTTTTTTCCCCCCATAACAATTCTTGAATGCCATATAATAAAGTATGAAAGAAGAGTTGTGATCTGTATTGGACCCCCTGATAAAATTGTGATTATTTGAAGTTTAAGTAGAGTACATATAACTGTTAACTCTATCCTGGAAATGATCACATTCAAGAGGTTAAAGCTTATGAAATTCAGAAGTTTTTAAGTGCTTTAATGTAGGAAAATCCAATTGGCTTTCTGACTGGGCCTCTCATGGTGGGTGCCACAGGTTTCTGTGGCTTTAATTTACCCTGAAAGTTTTCGAGCTCTTAGGAGTCACACTATAGAAACTTTAACTTAAAAGATATCCCTTTTTAGGGATAGCTAGGTAGAGCACTAGATAGAGCACCAGCCCTGAAGTCAGGAGGACTTGAGTTCAAATTTGGCCTCAGAAACTTAACACTTCCTAGCTTTGTGACCCTGGGCAAGTCATTTAACCCCAATTGCCTCAGCAAAAAAAAAAAAAAGATCCTTTTTATAAACCAGAATGCCAAATATTTACTGACAATGAGAGTTTTATTTGGCAACAAAGATGGTATAAGTGGTCCCTTCAGAGGCTACTCCTCTGATGGAAGACTAAAGTACTAAGAGTATTACCTAATGAGCATGTAATAATTCATTTCCTATTGTTTATAGAGCACTTGTCTCATGACTTTGTAAGATGGTACATAACATCTGGTATTGGTATTAGTTTCATAAATCTTTTTATTTGGTTCTCATAGCCAAGTCTTACATAGCACTGATAATATTATTTTATAGGTAAGGAAACTGAGGGTTAGAAATGAAAATTACTTGGGACTAGAACTATTCTTCTTACTTTTATGACTAATGTTTTTTCTATTATTTCACATAAAACAAAAGTTCTCCTGGGATATTTTTGTCAAGCAAGGGTAGCTTTGTGAATTAATTGCCCTTCAGTCAGGCAAATTATTTTGCCTTATATCAGATAGTGTTGGAAACACACTGACATTTTTACATAGTACCTTTCAGTCATATCTGTAGATGCATCATATTAAAAAATATTAAAAACAGCTAAGGAATTATTATTAGTGTCACTTTCAAAGGACAGCATTTTTGCTAATTTGCTAAATGTAGACCTGCCAAAGAAGCATTTAGATTTGAGTCAGTTCTTGTTCAAATCTGTTTATTGCATGTCACCTTTTATCATCTCCATACTGCCTCCCACACTTCACCCTGTTACTACCATAACAGTCTTCTTTTAGTTCTTCTGTCCCTAAGCACTATGGCTTGCTTTTCTTTATCTTTCATAGAGAAAGGAGAAGAGGATGGGGGATGTGGGATACAGATGAAGCCTTTTTCTTCTGGGGATACAAAAGAGCCTTCCTTAAATATTGCTACTTTTCAGCTGATGAAATAATTCCTTCTCCTCAGATATCATAAAATTTTTTGTGTCACATTCTACCCTATCTCATATTTATTTGTATCTGTATTGTTATATGTCACTTCCTTTGTGCCACAAAAATAACCTTGGTAATTTTTCATCACATTTTCCATATTTTCTACCTTGCTTAATCATTTTTAAAAATCATATTTAAAACTAAATACAAAATAAGGAAAAAGAAAACAAAATAAAACATTGTTATGTGTCTAGTAGAACATTAGGAATATTCAAAATAAGTAACAATAAATTTCCATTTCAAGAAAGCCCATATTATAATAGAAGACTTTATATTCAGACTCTTCATTTTTGCTTTCTTATAGGTTATTATTTTGTTTTCTGCTGTGCACATTTTATTTTTTCCCCTTTCATCTCCCACCTTCCACAAGCAGACATTAAGCATAGATGTATTTATATGTACATATACATACATACATACATACAACATCCCTATATATACATATGCATTTATACACATGTAGATGTGCATCTAAAACAATATTAATATGGTTGAGATATAATTCAGATTTCTCTTAAGATTGGATCTTTAAGTTTGACTTTATCTGAGAACAGTGATTGCTAGCCCTAATTTTTTCCTTAATGAATTCTATTTCTGATCCTGGTTATAATCGTTTGTACATATCTCTTATTTCCTATCCTTCATAATTCTTCTACTTTTAATTCTATTCTTTAACTTCAATTGCTGTTACTTAACCTCTCCCACTCCATGCATCTCTCCCCTATCTTTTCCCTCTTCATTTATTCTATCCCATCTAATCTAAATATTCTTCTGTATCCCACCTTATCTCTTGCCAGTCTTTCCTTCCTTTTTATTCCTTTCCCATTAATCTATACACCTCATCCCACTCCTCTAATCTACATACCCTTCTATACCTCACCTTATCCTATTTCCTTCTCCTTTATTTCTTTATGGTTTTTGGAAGGTTTATGCCCTTTACGGTATATATACATGTAGTATTCCCTATTTAACTCTTTCCTGATTTGAGTAGTTTTTCAGAATTATGAGTCTTCTCCCCTCTCATGCATCTGTATTGGTTCTTCCTCAGCACCTCATTCTTATAGCATAATTGCTATTTTTATCTTTTCTTAGGCAGTTTTGATTTTTGTTTTTAGTCAGGTCAAAGCTCTACCCCCAGTCTTTCTTTTGAACTATTCAGTTACTCATGTCAGTCTTAGACTGACATTTCCACTTATAAAACATAGATAGTTTGTCCTTGTTAAGTCCTTTGAAATTAGTCTTTGATGTTGGCTTTATATGTTAAATTTTCTATTAAATTCTTACTTGATTGAGACAAAATCCTGAAAATCTGTAACTTCATTGAATATCTATTTTTTTTTAATTCAGTATTATGGTTGTCTTGCTAGATATGATATTTTTGGCTGCAGGCCTAGTTCTTTTGATGAGTTATAAAATTCCAGGACCTGTTGACTTTTATTGTAACTGTTGACAAATATGTACAAGTCTTAGTTTTTTGTTTCTTGTAAAGTTTTTTCTTTGACTTGAGGATTTCAAAATTTGGCAATAATATTTCTATGTATTTTCCACAAAGGATTTCTTTCAGGTAGTGCTTTTGCATTCACTGGGTATGCTTGTTTCTTCTTCCCCAGGGCAGGGTCTCAGCAGCACAGCTAAGCCTGATATTCCCAATCAGGAAAGGTTCCCTCATCTTCTAGGACTAAGACCCTGGTCTATCCATGCTATCTGCCCAGGAGGTAAAAGTTGTTACAGTTGTGGCTGAGATTCTAGCCAAACCCAGCTAGCCTCAGGGCATCTCCCTTGCTACTTCAGTGGAGCTAGCCTGGGGGTGTCTACATTTCATACTGGTTAAACAACCCTATCCTGGGGTGTTTTTTTAGGTCTCTTGGTGTTGTCCCAGGAGGATTCTTGTTTTGCTCCAGTCTTATTTGTTTTTCACTGGTCTATATTCTCTCTGAGGCACAATTTCTTTTGTTTGTGGGGTATAGTCTGGAAAGTTTGGAATTTTCTGTCATCTTCCCAGAATCCTTTTTTATTGCTTAAATCACTTTTTAAAAATTGATATGCATATTAGTTTCAGAAAAGAACTGAGAAAAACGATTAGATTAATAAAGGTCTATTTTAAAGTAAGTGTGTCCATGTGGTTGAGGATTGCTTTAAATAGACCATACTTAATATGCATTGGTAAGACGAATTGCAGATGTTGAAGTTTCCCAGAATGGCAAATGAGGTTCATTTAGAAAATACATTCTTAAATATGCTTGTGAAATAAAGGATTATATTTTAATGAATTCTTGACTTTTTTTTTTTCTTTTTTGCCTTTAGGGGTGAATGTTCCTGAAATTCCTTGTATTCCAATGTTAAGGCACCTTTATTTGAAGTGGGTGAGACTCACCAAGCCCCAGCCTTTTAAAGATTTCCTTTGCATCAGCTTACGCACTTTTGTCATGAGGAACTGTGCAGGTAATGATATGACTGATTAACAGAACCATAATAAGTCACATACGTTAAAAGAATTCTAAAGTGAAATTTAGTATATATATATATATATGTATATATATATATATATATAGCATTATATATATTACATTGTGCTAAATAGAGCATTTTATACCCTATTAAATATTATCTCCTGAAGATAAATAAGTTCATGGCTTCAGAGATAGGAGCAATATGAGCAATCATCTAATACAATACCTTTTTTTGTCTTTTTCTTTTAGGCAGATGAGGGAAACTGAGGCACAGAGATTTGAAATAATTTGTCCAAAGTTACATATAATAAATAGTGGAGTTGAGGTTTGAGCCAGGTGCTTTTATTTCATTCCAGCAATGTTCTTAGCATTCCAGCATTCTTCCTTGTGGGTTTGTTTTTTTTATCTCAAAAAAGTATTGGGGAAAATCATGACAAGTATATTTCACTTTATTTTTCCAGTTACATGCAAAAATAATTTTTAAGAATTTTGAGGTCCAAATTTTCTCTGTACTTCCCTCTCTCCATTGATAATGCAAGCAGTTTGATATGTTACAAGATAAATGTACAGTATTGCAAAACTTTTTCATATAAGTCAGGTTGTGAAAGAATACACTTATATTAAAAAAGGCAACCCAAAATAAAATAAAAAGTAGCATGCGTCTGTCTTCTTTGAGATTCCATTAGTTCTTCCTCCAGATATCACTTTTTACTATAAGTCCTTTGGAATTATCTTAGATCATTGTATTACTCAGAATAGCTAAGTTATTCAGTTGATTATCATGTAATATTGCTGTTTGTGTATACGTTTTACTAGTTCTGCTTACTTCACTTTGGTAATGTAAGTCTCTTTTTCTGAAAGGTCATTTCTTTTTTAAAAAAATTTTTTTATTAAAGCTTTTTATTTGCAAAACATATACATGAGTAATTTTTCAACATTGACTCTTGAAGCTTTCTGTTAGAAATTTTTTCCTCCTTCACCCCCTCCCCTAGATGACAGAAAGTCTAATACATGTTAATTATGCTAAAATACTTGGCAAATCAAATATGTGTATACATATTTATATAGTTATCTTGCTATACAAGAAAAATCGGATCTACAAGAAAAAAAAAAACCAAACCTGAGAAGGAAAACATAATGCAAGCAAACATCAATAGAGAGCGTGAAAATGCTATGTTGTGGTTCACTTTCAGATCCCACAGGTCTCTCCCTGGGTGTATATGGCTTTCTTCATCACTGAACAACTGGAATTTGTTTGAAACATCTCATTATTGAAGAGAACCATGCCCATCAGAATTGATCATCATATAGTCTTGTTGTTGCCGTGTATAATGATCTCCTGGTTCTGCTCATTTCACTTAGCATCAGTTAATGCAAGTCTCTCCAGGCCTCTCTGAAATCATCCTGCTTGCTGGTCGTTTCTTACAGAACAATGATATTCCATGACATTCATATACCATAATTTATTCAGCCATTCTCCAACTGATGGGTATCCATTCAGTTTCCAGTTTCTAGCCATTACAAAAAGGGCTGCCACAAACATTTTTGCGCATATGAGTCCCTTTCCTTCCTTTAAGATCTCTTTGGGATATAGGCCCAAAAGAAACACTGCTGGGTCAAAGGGTATGCACAATTTGATAACTTTTTGAGTATAGTTGCTCTCCAGAATGGTTGGATCCATTCACAGTTCCACCAATAATGTATCAGTGTCCCAGTTTTCCCACATCCCTTCCAACATTTGTCATTATCTTTTTCTGTCATCTTAGCCAATCTAACAGGTGTGTAGTGATACCTCAGAGTTCTCTTAATTTGCATTTCTCTGATCAATAGTGATTTGGAGCACCTTTTCATATGACTAGAAATAGTTTTAATTTCATTATCTGAAAATTGTTCATATCCTATTGACCATTTATCAGTTGTAGAGTGGCTTGAATTCTTATAAATATGAGTTAATCTCTATATATTTTAGAAATAAGGCCTTTATCAGAACCCTTAAATGTAAAGATGATTTCCCAATTTATTGCTTCCCTCCTATTAGTTTTATTTGTACAAAAACTTTTTAACTTAATATAATCAAAATTATCTATCTGGTGTTCATTTAAGAGTTTCAGTTCTTCTTTGGACACAAATTCCTTCCTTCTCCACAGGTCTGAGAGGTAAACTATCCTATATTCCTCTAATTTGCTTATAATATCACTCTTTATGTCTAAATCATGAACCCATTTAGATCTTATTTTGGTATGTGGTGTTAAGTGTGGGTCAATGCCTAGTTTCTTCTATACTAGTTTCCAATTTTCCCAGAGTTTTTGTCAAATAGTGAGTTCTTATCCCAAAAGCTGGGGTCTTTGGGTTTATCAAACACTAGATTGCTATAGTTATTGCCTAGTTTGTCCTGTGATCTTTTCCTATTCCACTGGTCGACTACTCTATTTCTTAGCCAGTACCAAATAGTTTTGATGACCACTGCCTTATAATATAGTTTTAGATCTGGTACAGCAAGGCCACCTTCATCAGCATTTCTTTTCATTAATTCCCTTGAAATTCTTGATGAAATTCATTTCTTATAACACAGTAATATTCTATCATAATCATATACTATATCTTTTTTCAGCCACTCCCAAATTAATGGACACCTCTCAATTTCCAATTGCCTTGACAAAAATTTTTTAGGTCCTTTTTCTTTTCATTTTAAATTCTTTTTGAGATATAAAGTTAGTAGTGGCAGAGCTGGGTCAGAGGGTGTATACAGTTTTATCGCCTTTGGGCATGGATCCAAATTGTTTTCCTGTAGTATAGTTGGCTCACTTCACAACTCCACCAACAGTGCATTAATGTTCTAATTTCACCATATCTTCTCCAACTTTATTATTTTTTTTCTGTCATATTAGCCAATCTGATAGGTATAAGGTGACACCTCATAGTTTTAATTTTCTTTTCTCTAATTAATAGTGATTTAGAGTATTTTTTCATATAAACGTAGGATTGATTTTTTTCATCTAAAATTTTTCTTTTCATAACCTTTGGCTATTTATCAGTTGGGGAATGACTCAAATTTGACTCAGTTGAGTAATCAAATTTGCAGAAACTTGCTTCAATTTTTTTTTCAGTTTTCTGCTTTCCTTTTAATCTTGTTGTTATGATTCCCCCCAAAATTTCTTTGAAATTATTAAAAAAAAAAAAAAAAGAAACATGGAAGAATGCTGAAATACAAAGAACATTTTTGGCATGAAATAAGAGCACCTGACCTCAACTCCACTACTTATTATATGTGACTTTGGACAAATTATTTCATGTCTCATGGGATGTTGACCTGTATCTTGTTTCTGCCAAACTGATTTACAAATTTCTTAGTTGTTTTTGTCAGACAATGATTTGTCCCAAAAGCTGGCATCTTTGGTTTTATCAAATACTAGATAATAGTGATGGTTGTTTTTCTTTATTGCCCATTCTGATTCCATCAATTTCTTTTTCTTGTCTTATTGCTGTAACCAGCATTTCTAGTATAGTATAGAACATATTTTTAACCTTTTAAAAGGAAATCTGTCAAACCATGTCTCCTGTGTCTCTCTTAATTCCATTCCAGTTTGCTGCACTAGCTTTTATCGCTTCATCCTGAAATAACTTTCTACTTAGGCTCCATGATTCTATTTTACTTTATTCAGTCCATTTTCCAGTATATATTTTCCAAACTAGTTTCTCTTAAGTAGTATTTTTATCATGTCACTTCTCTATTTAAAAATCTTTAGTGAATCCCTTAGCTCTGTCATTAG
Organism: Myrmecobius fasciatus; assembly: GCA_023553655.1. Taxonomy (NCBI): domain Eukaryota; kingdom Metazoa; phylum Chordata; class Mammalia; order Dasyuromorphia; family Myrmecobiidae; genus Myrmecobius; species Myrmecobius fasciatus. The sequence continues at coordinate 151,985 of JAJPUD010002026.1, read as the reverse complement.
AGTGAAACACTTATTTTCCTGGGTCCTGTTCTTCCATAGTTATTTTCTCCTACTTAACATTCACTTTTTTCCCCTACTTTCTTTATTGAATTTTATTTTTTACAGTTTCAAATTTTCTCATTTCTTCTGAGACGGCAAAAATTACAAAATCCTTTATAAAAAGCAAATGATGCAAGACAAGTTTCCTCATTATCCATGTTCTGGGAAAAAAAAAAATTTTTTGCCCTCCTCCAATTCCCTCTGTGTCTTTGTTTTTCATTAATTCATTTATATCTGATCTTGTGATCCTGTTAATTATAGCATGCCAGTGTTGCCTGTGGAGATTTTTGGACAAAAATATTGGAGTGGTTTGCTATTTTTCAAACAGAAATTATTAAGTATTAAGTGAAACAGAAATTAAGTTACTTGCCTAGGGTCACTTGCTAGTGTCTAAGGCTGGATTTGAACTCTGGTCTCCCTGACTTTGGGTCCAGGACCCTATTCACTGAATCACCTAGCTGCCTCTATCTACCTTCTGTTTTATCTAACCTCTTCATCATTCCCTGCATGGCCCTATTAGTTCTGACCTTATCTGCCTAGGATTATATTGTTCTATCTTTACCACTAATTCACAATTTAACCTTTGAACACTTAATCATATTTGGCTTAATTTTTTTAACTGTATAATACACATATTAGAATAGATAAGTTCCCATTTATCTTGAACTGTCATATTGCCTCTTCCATGAACTTTTCTGTTACTCTGCCTTTTCTTTTGTAATGCCAAAGAAACTAAAGCAAGACAGAGATTAGTTTTCAATATTTTAATTGTGGAGAATTTGGGCTAACCTATCTAATGGGACTCGTGTCCAAAAGACATCTGACCCCCAGCAACTGAAGGAGAGGCCTTTTATGTTTTTTTAGCTATGAAGTATAAACAGGTGGAACTGAAGGGGGGTGGGAGGAGGGCAAGGATACTGGTTGGGGGACAAGTCATAATTCCAGGAAAGGATCATAACTTAGTCCTGACTGGCTGGGGTCAAGATAAGAAGGTCAGAGGGCAGGAGACCTTGAGGCAGAGGAAGTACTCAAAAGTGAGGGAATTATCCCAGCAGGCATTTGAGATTAGGCACCTGAAGTTTTATGACTCCAGGGTATGGCATTTATGGCTTTTCAGGGCCTCTTTTCTAACTTAATTTCCCCATTCCTAGGGAACAAAGGAATGGAGCTATAATAATTTTATTCAGGGCATAATAATTCAGGGGAAACTAAGACATAACATTTTCCCATAATAATTTAGGGGAAACTGAAGCATAATACTTTAGACTCTAATAGTACTTTAGAGTCATAGATAGTTATGGTATATTACAGTTGGAAGGGATCATATAGGTCAATTTATTAAAAATTATCGGCCTTTTATATTTTGACAGTGGATTATTTATATTGTTGTTTGTTGATTGTTGATAATTGTTTTAGAGTATTTACTTGTATACTTCTAAAATTTCTTATCCTGCTAGCACCTAATTGTTCAAAAAAGCTTTAGTTGTTCACTTTCTTGATATGTAAAATGATGTATAGAATCACAATTGCAATTATGCTGAAGGGATATAGAGGGGAATACCATAGATAGTCTTCATATTTCACACAGAGTTCTTTTTGCATATTTAAAACAGGGTAATTAGTAGGCAAACTAACTAGAAGCCTGAGATTTTAGAACAGAAAGGGATAATTGAGATCTTCTAATTCAACTTCTGATTTTATGGTAGTAGGAAGGAAATTGGAGCCTCAAAAGAAGTACCTGGTTCAAGGTCACTTATGAGTAAATAGCAGAGCAGGATTAATATCCAAAGACTTCTGACTCCTAGTCTAATGTCTTTCATTTATTTACTGCAAGGAGAAATATCCACCCAGCCACTTGGGTGTCATCTTGAGGAAGTTATTTGAAAAGAGGCCTAGGCTTAGGACAGCAAACTGAAACTGGAAATGTGACTTGGGTCAAATCACTTCATCTTTTGGATCATTGATTCCTGGATATGCAAAATGAAAAGTTTGTAGGCATAAATTTGAAAATAAATCCTAAAAAGGAAGTTTTTAGTGTTCATCTTAAAGTTGTATAGAAGCAGTGAAGTGGCTGTACTTAACCTTGAAAAACCTGAGTTCAAATCTGTCCTCAGATACTTACTTAGTTGTATGAGCCCGGGCATGTGACTTAACCTCTGTCTGCCTCAGTTTCGTCCCCAACTGTATAAGATAATAATAGTACCTACTTCCCAGAGTTATTGTTAGGATAAAATAAGAAAAATATTTGTAAAATGCTTTGGAAATCTTTAAGTACTGTATAAATGCTAGCTATCACCACCATCATATCATTATATTGCCTTTTTTTTTTTTTTTCTTTAGGGCCTACAAATTCTTTGAAGTATGTCCCGTTGGTAACAGGATTAGCTTCTGCCCGAAATCTGGAACAATTAGAATTGGTTCGAGTTCCTTTTCTTGGAGGTCTCATCCAACATGTAGTTGAAGACAGTTGGCGATCAGGTATAGTTCTTTTATTTTCCTTTTTCTATTGCACAGAATTTAAAGAGCAAAGAAAAATTCATTCCTCTTGCAGCTTCATTATTTTTAAAGGTCATTAATTTTGAAAACTATAAAAATCAATTGTTAGTAATCACATCTTTCTTGTATCATTATATACCTAGTTGAAAAGCAGTATAGGTTAGTAATTAGAGAGAGAGCTTTCAAGTCAGGAAGACTTGTGTTTAAGACTCACCTCTTATTCCTGTTGACTATGTGGTTCTTGGGGAAGGCACTTAATCTGTCAGTATTCTAGACAAACTTCTAATAGTGTATGTTGTAGAAAAATTGCTGGTCTGCATTAGGAAAAAGTTTTATTATCAGAGTCTTTCATCACAGAAGATATCATAGGTTCTGAACTACCCTTACTCCCTAACCCCTTTTCTCCCAGATGTGCTTGGTTATAGGAGGTAAGGCAAAGGAAGTGGGCTTCCTAGTCTCAGGATAGGATATTTAGGTATTAGTAGCTATTCAAACCTAATACCATAAAACTGATAATAAAATCTCAAATTTGTTGTTTTGTTGTCTTAAGTTTTGCAAACTTTCCTCACAACTCTTACTCTGAAGGTGGTGTAAGTGCTGTTTTTCCCATCTTGAAAATGAAGCTAAGATTAAGTGACTTGACCATGGTCCCATGGCTAATAAATGTGAGCTGTGATTCAAGCTTAAGTCTATTGACTCCAAGCCTACTATTCTTTCTGCAGTATTGTAACGTAAATAGATTGATTACTAAGTAGTAAGCTTAAAGAGCTGAGATTCCACATGAGAACCTCATAAGAAAGACAGACTGCTAACTTGATTAATACTTTTAAATAATTAGAGATCTGTTCAAATCCTCCAAAAGTACATGGGGGAGATTGCACATTCTGAAATGCTATACCAGTTGTGTAAACACTAGATGGCTACTGTTAAGGGAGAAGAACTTCACAAATGAACCTAGGTATAGATATTGTGACTATGATTTAAGGATTTGCTTAGCTAAATACAAAAATATTCGTTGCCAGAATATTGTCTTGTAAGACAGTGTTCTAAAAACTTTGGAGCTGAAAAAATCAATCTCTCTCTTTTTTTTTTTTTTTGCCACAGCAATCCATGGAGATCAATTATTAAAATTATAAGAGAAAGTTGTGATCTATGTCAGTAATATTGAAGTTAAAGCATGCCAGTAAAGAGAGGTTTCTAGAGTTGTAAAACTTCCTTGAGGGCTAGAGCTTGTTTATTTTTTTCTTGCTTTGAACAAAGGCTTAATAATTCTCTTTTGAATGAGTGAGATCCATATCAGGTAGGGGAATAGAGAGTTGATAACTATTATTGATCTTGTTGCAACAGTGGTCAAGCTTTGACTCAAAAATGACCATCCCCAACTCCTCACTTTCTTACCTTCCCATATCCAATCTGTTACTAAGTCCTCTTGATCTTAACCTTCATAATATGTCTTGTATAAGCTCCCTTTTGTCCTGACATGGCTGGCTACCCAGGAGCAAGACCTGGAACAGAGACCCTTATCACCTCATGCCTGGACTGTTATGTAGCTTTCTGGTAGTCTTCTTGCCTCAAATCTCTTATTCCAGTTTATCTTCTATTCACTTGTCAGATTGATCTTCCTAAAGCAGAGTTCTGACCATATCATCTTTACCCCCATTCAGTAAATTCTAGTGATTTTCTATTACCTCCAGAATCACGTGATAAAGTCCTTGTTTAGCATTAAAAGCTCTTCATAATCTAGTTCCTGCTTATCTTTCCAGGCTTTTTATACCTTTCCTCCCCTCTGTGTACTCTGAAAGCCAAGCTTAGTAACCTCTTTTCTGTTCCTTACATATCATACTCCATCTTCTGCCTCCAAGTAGTTCCCACTGATCACCTATACCTTTAATACGCCTTATCTCTGCCTCCTGGTTTCCCTGATTTACTAATCCCATTAATTTCATTTATCCCATCTTTTACAAGCCTTTTCCTGAATTCTAACCTTAGTCCCTTTACCCTCATACTACTTCTAATTTATCCTTAATTCATCTTCCTCCCTTTCCCCTCTTCTCCTTCCACACCCTGTCTTTTGCATGGTTCCTGGCACATAATTGCTTGCTGACTTACTATTCACACATTACCCAGAAGTCTGCAGATTCCTGAAATTCCTATTTAAATTTCCAAATCACTTGACAAATTTACTAGCATTCTTTAGAGACCATTGCATCAGTGTCCATTTTCAACATTTTTTAGGAAGAACTATTTATTCTAACCAGTTTAAACAGGAATACTGGTTTGATTTCCACTGACTATAAAATTTTTCTGTATATACCATTTGCCTGAAATGAAAAGTTTGAAGAAACAGCTAATTGGTCAAAAGAAAAGCAAATTTTTAATTCTCTTTTCTCCCCTGCCTGGTCCAGGTGGTTTTAGAAATTTGCACACTATCGTTTTGGGAGCTTGCAAGAATGCTCTTGAAGTAGATCTTGGCTACCTCATCATCACTGCTGCTCGAAGGTATGTCTTCTTTTCTCCTGTCGTGTCTCCCTTGTAGAAATTATTTACCTTTTTTTTTGGGGGGGGCTGCTAATAGAACAGTTTTTCAAGTAGCACTTAACCATAGATTTTGAAAAGTACTGCTTAAGTTACTTATGAAAAAAAAAAATTAGTTTACAGTGACTTAGCTGGTTTATAAGAGTTATGAAGAGTGACTAGCTGAGACTGCCCTTACTAAAGTAGCACCTTCTTATGTTAGAAGGAAGAGGAAAGCCAAATAGAATAATTTTCTTCATGGTTTCTTAGTGTAAATATGGACAACTTCTTATAGGATATCCAGACCAACATAAATTGTGATGATGTTTTTATTGTGAATTGTGAGAAGTCTAGTGATCACTCTGAGGATTTATCTTTTGTATTTATGGAATTAAGTTCAATATTTTATTTGGCTTCTGTGATATAGTAATGATCCTTGGAAAAAATTATTTTTATAATTGATGTACAAAAGCATTTTGTGATTTGCGTAAACCCTTTCTTGACTTTCTTTGATGTTGTCTTTGTATCCTTTTATTTTTAGGTTACATGAAGTTAGAATCCAGCCTTCTCTAACCAAAGATGGCGTTTTTTCTGCACTCAAGATGGCAGAATTGGAGTTCCCACAGTTTGAAACCCTCCACCTGGGATATGTAGATGAGTTTTTACTACAGTGTAAGACTATTCTACTTTTTGTTTTATCCCTAAGACCGCTTTTCTTAAACCTTACCAGTTGAAACCCAAAGTTTTGATATACCGTATTGTCCCATATATAAGGTGATCTCAAACCTAATAGAATTTTACTTTTCAAAGAAGTTTCCTTATCTGTAAATTGAAGGAGTTGGACTAAATGATCTTTAAGATCTCTTCTAGCTCTAAGTCTTATCTTAGGAAAACATTTTAAAATTAAGAGCATTTGGTGGGTTTCTATAGTATCTGTGGAACCATCATATAAAACATCAAAATGTTAATCAGTACAGCATCACCAACAAACAACAGATAAGCAGAAGTGAGTTGTTTGCAAATGTTGCTTGCACAGTTTTCTTATTTTCTCTCACTTCATAAATCCTTTTGCCCTGAAGCTTCCTTTCCCCACAGTTTGTCTTTCATTTGCGTTTATTATGCTGCATTTCTTGAAGCCTTTAATAGTATTCTCAAATAAGCATCCATTCCATGCCTGCAGTAGCCATTCACACAGTAAGCCCACTGAGGGTTTCTTGACTTTTCCAGATGGTGTTAGAGTATGATCTTCAGTGAGCAACCAGTCCATACGCTCTTTCTGCAGGTTGTCTTTGAAAGGCTTGTTCACAGCAACAACCTAGAACCTGCAATTGGGAAGTCATCCCTTCAGGTATACTCATCAAAGTCATTATACATTGCACGAACTTATTTTCTTACCACATTGGTTAAATGCTCAGGAAAAACATTTTATTTTGCAAGAACTCTGTACTTTCTCACCCATATTTTTAACCAGTCTAAAAGAAAAAAAAGACTAAAAATTCATTGTTTTTCTTGAAATTCAAACAGCATTCTTTTTAGTTACTATCTTGCCACTTCAAAGTGAAGCAATTCAATTCATATTTTTAAAAAGTCTGAAATGGGTCCTGAGGTCATTGATCATTATTGGGAAAGGTATTGGTGATTGTTTTAAGTGTAGCAGCCTATATAAATTTTTTTTTGGGGGGGGAACAAAAACTAGAGATGTTAACTTTGAGAATTTAAGCTCCTTGTGCATTGTTTTTGTTCTTGTAATCCCTGTTTTGTGCACTTAATAAATTTGTTGAATTGAATTGAGAAGGAAAGCCTGGGAGAAAGTGGGGGTCAGAAATTACATCCCAGGGAGCAGAACTAGAGTAGTAGCTGCAAAGGGACAGATTTAGTTTTGATTTAAGGGAAAACTTTGTAATGATTTAAGCTGGCAAAAAATTGAGATGGCCTACTGTGGGAGGCAAAATTAGTGGTCCTTTATATTAGAAGTCTCTTTACATGGAGGCTGTTTGTGTCAGAGATGTTGTAGAATTTTTTTTTTTTGAAAATAGGTTGGATAAAAGTGCCTTTTGAAGTACCTTCTAATTCCCAAATTCTGTAATTCCACTGATTAATTATAAGCTTACCATGTGCAAAAGCACCACTTGAGTACCAGAGACATCAAATTTGAGTTCAGATACCTTCCTTGCCCTCATGATGTTTTCAGTATAATTAAGGGAGTAGGTTGCAAAAACCAACTTATATATCCCATGTTGCATGAGTATAGAAAAGAGGTGCAAGCAAAATTCTGTGTAAGTTCTAGGGTGTAAAAAATTCATTATTGATTAAAAGAGTTAAGGCATGGTTTTAAAGAATGGTGAGAATTCAATAGATGGAATGGAGGGCAGCCTAGACATGGGGAAAAGCATGAACAGAAATTGAAAAAGCATAGAATGTACAATAATGATAGCCATTTGTGCATTAGGGTCACAATATAAAATTGGTGGGTGCTATAAGAAAGGAAAGATAGAGTAATACTAACTTATCAAGGACTTTGAATGCCAAGCTAAGGAAGTTGAATTTTACTTGGTAGAAAGTTAGGAGAGATTTTAGGTTTCTGAGCAGATGAAGAAATGGAATAAGACTTATGCTAGTGGTACAAAAAGAGGGAGTTTAGTTCCCTAGATTGAACGTTAACATCAGGGGCAGCTAGGTGGTGAAGTGGTTAGAGCACCAGCCCTGAAGTCAGGAGGACCTGAGTTCAAATCTGGTCTCAGACACTTAACATTCCCTAGCTGTGTGACCCTGGGCAAGTCACTTAACCCCAATTGCCTCAGCAAAAAAAAAAAAAGTTAACATCATTGTTGTGCCATCCTCCTTACTTTCCAGTAGATTTTTACAAATTGTTATCTTTTTTTGTATTTCCAGTTACAAAGTGATGTTAGCAAAAAATAATTCTGGTCAGCATTCAGAATATAATTATGTCTTTTTATAAAATCAGAATATAACATTAGATGGAAAAACATCTCTTTCTAAATATTCTGGAAGATACTGCTCAAAGCTAGTCTTCCAAAGACCAAATCTACTCTAACCCTTCATCCTTTTACACCATCCTGGACTGGTTCTGAATTTGGATTTGAACTGTGCATCTGTTAACGATCTCCTTTGGAGCTTTGTGTCTTTTTATAACCCCAAAACATTTTTAAAAGTGACTAGACAGATATTTGCTTCTTTGGCACTTGGATCTTAAAATTGGCATTGTGATTTCTTGAATATTTAGACTTTGCTATAATTTCATTCTTGTCTGCATGATCCCTGCAAGAAAGATTGTCCAGTTTTGGAAACTAGTCTTCCAAACTCTAAACTCTCATCTCTCAATTCTCCACCTTTCTTCCCTTCTCCATCCCTAAAGTCATCCTAATAATCTCCCTCCTGAGATAAGTTCTAGAAAATTTGAAACCATATGATCAGAAAAGGGCATCTGATTTCACTCCTCCAGAATATACATAATATAGTAGAAAAAGCACTGTATTTAGACTTGCCGCTTTGTCACTTACTATACTCAAGGGCAAACCTCACGGGCAAGTCACTTAATGTCCTGGGTCCTTGGTTTAATCTCTACAGAAGGGGAAACCTGTACAAGATGATCTGTAAGGTCCTTTCTGGCCCAAAATCTTACAATAATAACTGTAGGTATCTAATGTTTACATAATGCCTTTTTAATTAATAGACATAAAAATTATTAATAATTTTTTAGATGAGGAAATTGAAGCCCGGAGAGATGAATTGAAAATACTTCACCCAAGTTTATACAACCAATTTAAATCCAAACTGGAATTTCAATCCTTGTCTTTTGATGCTGAGTCCAGTGTTCTTTCTGTTAGATCATTTTGCTGTACCCTCACCCTTTAAAAATTCTCCCATCTAGTCCTCCCTTCTAAATACATCATTTTAACCCCCACTCCCTCAGCCCCACTTTCAGAAAGAAAAGATTAATTAAAAAGCCCTGGGAAAGAGGGTAACAAATTGTACTCTTTCCTCCCATCCTCACTCCTACCTATTAAGGGGGGAAAGTTACAGACTGACAGTAGCCTATGCAGGCTGATTATGGTGTATTGTATATTGTCAAGGATGAAAATAAATTAATGCCTAAAAATGTCATCTCTGTCACCTCCATGCCTTTGACAAGGTCTGTCCCTTATTTCAGAATTGTACTTTGTCATCTGTATCCTTTAGAATCCTTTGATTCCATTCAGGTATCACTTCCTACAGGAAGACTTTCCTGATTGCCTGAATTTTCAGTGTTTCCTTCTTCATAAAATTATCTTGTATTTACTTGCCTGTATACCTGTTGTGGCTCTTGGTAAAATATATGCTCCTTAAGATCAGAGACTACGTTCCTTTTTTGTTTTCATATTATACATATAATTGGTGCATAATAAGTGCTTTTTTATTTGAATTAAAAAGGAAAGACCCAGAGAAGATGACTAGGCATTATTCTTCTCTGAAGTGAAATGATTTTTGGAATTTTAGATAAAGGAAAAGATCATAATTTCTAGACAAATCACCTTATATTACAGATAAGGGAACTGAGGTTTTGGAAGTACAATGACTTGTCCAAGATCACATAGAGGAGGAAGTAGCAAAGCTAGAATTCTAACACTCAGAATTCTGCACTCAGAGTCCTGTGTCATGTGGCTTCTCACATTATTAGCCTTGGAAAGGAGCATAGAATTCATTTTATCCAATTCCCTCATTTAGTTAGTATGTGAAGAAGCAGAATCCCAGAAAGAAAACACTACTGGCCCAAGGTCCTATTGGAAGTTAGTAGGATAATCAGGTGCCAAATCCTGATCTTCTAACTTCACATTCATTATTCTATCTGTTCTGTCACACTCACCTGTTAGAATAGAATCATATGCTACATATTCAAGGAAAACATTGAACATTGTAGCTCAGGGAGACACTTGGGTACTGGATGATTGAAATTAATTGTGGAGAAAAGAAAAGCAAGTTGTGTCCAAAATGAGGACAGACTTGTAGGTAATGGGGACAAGTGAAGATTGAAGGAGCTGAAAAGATGTATTTCTCCCTGAAACTAAAGGACAAGTCAGTTACTCACTCTAAGTCTTAGTTTCCTAATCTTTAAAATGAAGGCACTAAACTACATGAAAAAGTTCTTTCTAGTTCTCGTATTATCTTATTTAGATCATATAGTTAACTTCAACTAGTTGCACACTACTGTGCTGTAATTCTCTACTAGTGAATAGATGATAAACACTCTAAGAAGCCTGTGGGGATCCCGGCTTCCACAGATGTTTTATTTTCATTCCACTGGATCCAGGTGGAAGAAATATACCTAAAGCAAGTGAGGCAACAATCTTTTGTTTGGGGGCTGTCCTGGGCACCTCTTTTATTACAGAGGGAATAATTGCAGCTGTATTTTCATCCCTAAAGGAAACTTTAGAAGTGTTCTCAGTCTCCTGTTTTATAATATGAATGTTAGATTTCCAAGAGCATAATTCTTATATATGCACATAGTTATATTATTAGAATTTTACCTTTTATTTTTTTAAACCAGAACTGAAAACCTCACCTTATATTTTGGCCAATACGGTATATGTGTGTGTGTGTGTGTGTGTGTGTGTGTGTGTGTGTGTGTGTGTGTGT
>JAJPUD010002026.1:61293-141292 GCA_023553655.1 Myrmecobius fasciatus | reverse complement strand
TGTGTGTGTGTGTGTGTGTGTGTGTGTGTGTGTGTGTGTGTGTGTGTACATTTTTTTTTTTAATTTGTTCTTTGGGGCCTCTCAGATGAGATGTCATTCATTTTCCGTCTTCAATTTTATTGCTTTTATGACTGGAAATGAAAATTTTCTTACTCATATTTCTCAATATTAAGAATTTTTCTCCCATTTCTTGTTATGCTGTGAAGATGTGCCTCATGTTTTAGGATTAGCTTAGCTGAATGGAAAGGCTTGTCACTGGACATTTAACTGCTAAGTGATAAATTTATTTGTCCATAGCAACTCATAAAAATTGGCATAGAGGGATTTTGGAGGATTTTTTGTAATACATATGAAATATTGGTACAGAGTTTAGCTACGCAGTTGAAATTAGGGATCCTTGAAATATTAAGGTATTGTTATTAAAATTAGGTTTTTTGGTTATAAAAGAAACCTTTTCCCTGTTAGGCTGAAGGTAGGAAATGAACAGTTTTTTGTCTCCTAGAGTTTGACTTTCTGACATTCGTTTCTCATTCCAGGCAAAATGACCAATGCTGATTTGGTGAAGTATGGCTTGGCTGATGTTGTAGAAAATCCTGGCATCATCACAGATATTGGGATGAAGGCAGTCAATGAGGTTTTTTCCTGTATCAAATACCTACTCATTTATAATTGCCCTCATCTGCATAACCCAAATAATTGGATCACAGGTACTATAAACTTAAAGATATAACTGTTTCTTTGTAGACAAAATAAAATGTCACCATCTTGAATCTAGAGCTTTTGAAAGCCATTCCCTACTGGTTCAATAACACGGTCCGTATTCTTCTTGTTTATTCAGGAGCTACCAGCTCCTTAATACTCACCCTGTCAGAGACTAACAGCACTTTTTCTGTCATGCTTTCTTCATACTAGTCCTCTGAAGTACTGCAAATATAATTCCTCATATTTCCATCAAATCAACTCGATAAAACATTTATTTTCCTTGTAGTAATCTCATGAAATAGGTAGCAATAACTGACATTTATACAGTTCTTTAAAGCCAACAAATCTTATAACCTGTGACATATGTGGCTAAGTACCAGTTCCATATCAAATCAGTAATTTGCTCTGATACTATTACCATCTGTGTTATGTAGAGCAAATTACTTCATAGGATTTAGAGCAGGAAGAGACTTGAGAGATGAACTTTCCTAACTGTGTTTTACAGATGAAGAAACTGAGTGCCAATGAGGTTAAGTGATGTGTGCCTAAATACACATGATAATCAGATTCATATCTTCTGACTTGAAATGCTAATATAACGATAGCATATTGTTTAATTTACCAAGAAAGAAAAGGGATTGGACCAAATGATACCTAAGATCCCTTTCTATAAAACATAATCCTATCTAACCATAACCTATTTTAGGTTAATTCATATACCACAGTTGTGCTACTACAGGTTTGGGGGACTTTTTCCCTTTGTCTGAAATTCTTTTTATCTTCACAACGGATTTCTAACCAATAAATATGTTCCCTCTCTGTGGGGGTCAGACTCTTTGGTTTTGGGGCACTCTGTTTAAAATTTACAAAGATTTGTCATCCAGATATTTATGTACCTGAAATTAGATTCTAACAGACACATCTCCCTAGAGAATTATAAAGAGACTTTTGGGACACCTTGACATTTGGTTGCTCTAGCAATGGAACATGTTTAAATTGATGTTGCTGTAGAAAGGTGTTTTTAAGAAGATTAGCTGTTATAAATCTTTTTTTTTTTTTTTTTTTTAATGGTGATAGTTTAAAGATGTATAGGAAAGAGCTGCAACAGCAGTTTGTAGTATAGTAATTTTGCATTTAGAGTTAAGTGACCTTAGGTCTGATCTCTTTTTTTATGGATGGAATAGGGTGGTAAGGGCAGGGCAAAGGAAAGAGAAATAATAGGAATGAGGGATCCTATTTTAGTGGAAAGAGCACCACCAGATTTAGATTCAAAAGATATAAGTATGAATCCTACCTCTGCTAATTACAATTGTATCCTGCCAATTATATAATTTGCAGATTATAACCATCTGACTTTAGACAAATTACTTAATATCTCTTGCCCACAGTTTCTTTATCTGCTAAATGAAGAGGTTGGAATGGATGATTTCTGTGGTTCTTAAACTTCTAAAATTTACCTGATTTATGAACTTTTCTTACTATGCTATGCTATTATGATAATGGAACCGTTTAGCTATCTAAATGGGAAGCAAGACTAAGGAAGTTTAAGACTTGAAATTATTCATTTTTTCCTTCTGCAGACCATTCAAGATGGACACGGCTAGTTGACCTCACTTTGGTGAGATGTCATGCAGTTAAACTTGAATCTTTCAGTCAATTCATTGAGTTGTTGCCAAGCCTGGAGTTCATCTCTCTGGACCAGATGTTTCGAGAACCACCTAAGGTAGATCATACTGGGATTATTTGTTTGGCTTGTTTTGAAGCTCAGGAATGAAACAAAACAATATAATATAAAACAAATATTCTGAAAATAGGTTTGTTTTGTTTTTTTTGAAAATTATAATCCAAAAATAGTTTTCCTCGAATGGAAAACTATGAAAGTCACATAGATCATAGTTTAGGCAACATAGTTAGTGGAAAAAACTATAAGCTGGAAATCAATAAACTGAGATTTCACTGTTGATTCTCCCAGTAGCATACTGTATGACTAAGCCAATTTCCCCTTCTCGTTTTCAGTTTCCTCATCTGTAAAACAAGGGGCTTAGGTTAAATTATGTTTCAATTCTAGGCAGGTGTATTATATATATACAGCTTGTAGGAATTATCAAAGAGAACAGAAGAAGAAAGAAGAGCACTTGGAGAAGTTAGAAACAGGTTAAGACTCTGGATTCTTCCGTTCATTTTGATGGCAGAAAACTTAAAATAAAGGGCACTTTCCATTCAAGTTAAGGTTTAAGCCCTGACTATGATCTGCCTGTCTGCTATGCTTACTGATCCATCCTGAAAACCCTGTTCTTAGAGACTAAAGAGTTGGGGGCTAAAATGTGCCCAGGTGTGCTGAAACTTGCCAACTTCTAGGGAAGTTTTATCTGATTAGCCCTTTGTCTTTTTTGTAAGCAAAGAATATGACAAATGGTCTCCAGTATTTTTCAAGCTCCAAAATTCTATAACTTAGGAAATTCAACTTTTAAAGATTTTATTTACTCCTGAGAAAACTGAACCTGCAGTTTAAATATGTGGACAACAGCTGGTGATGCTTTGGTCATGTGGTTTGAACTACTACTACTCCTATGAGCATTCTGATCATACCAAATTATAATGTAATGTAGTTTAAATATATTTGGAGATAGATTACCTGTTCATATTATAGTTCTGAGCTGCCTTCCCTTTGTGCCATTGGGAAAGTCACTTCTATTTTCTAGGCCTGGGTTTTCTTCTTTATAAAATGAGCAAGTTAGACTAGAGATAGGTTTGTTAACCTAGGTTAAAATTTCAGGAAGTCTATGAATTTGAGCTGGGAGTAATGGGGATGGAATATAGATTATTTTAGCTAACTTCCAATTGAAATTTAACATTTCCTTCAAATATATATATATATATATATGTATATATATTTTTTTAATTTCTCTGAGAAGGGGGTATAGGCTCACTAGAATGCCACAAAGAAAAAAAAAAAGGTTAAGAATTCTTGGCCTAGATGATCTCAAAGGTCCTTTCAGCTTTGGAATTATGTGATTCTATGTAACCTGAAGGATACTGCTTTGGAATATGACTTTCTGGACAAAGGGCAAATATTTGGAATAAAACAAGAATTGCTATAAGAAATCAATGTGGAATTGGATTTGCTATCAGCACCCTGGAATAAGAAGTAGGGCCTTTATTGTTATGGGAATTTCTTTGTTGTTGCCACAATAATCATAACATTAATGATAGTCTATATTTCTGTCATGCTTTTAGAGTTTACAGAATACTTCCTTCATAATACCTCCATGACATAGTTTATACAAATATTCTTTCCGGTTACATATGAAAAAAACAAAGTTCAGTAAAGTCATTTTTGGATCTAGGGCTTGAATACAGATTTCCTGCTCAAAATGCAGTCAGTGGTTTGTTTTTGTTTTTGTTTTTTTTTTCATGGTACTATATTGCCAATATTCTTTGTCCTAGAAAATCAAAGGCAGTCCAGTCATGTAAAATATATAAAAAGATACTAAACCAAATCCTATACAATTTCAATATAAAGAAATCTGCAGCTCAAAAATCACCTTCTTTCATCTTTAAACCGTTAAATTCTTTTTCTGGAGATATGTAACATTCAGTCTCAGGGAAAAGTTAGGAGATAACAATAATTTGAATTTTCACTTTACTAAGTATTTGGAATAATCATTTCCTTGTCATTGATATCTGGCTATTTGTTTCCTTAGGGTTGTGCACGTGTTGGTCTGAGTGCAGGTACAGGGATTGGTGTTTCGTCAGCCCTTGTGAGCAACCAAAATTCCAACAATGAAAATGACAATCATCAAAACAACAACCCCAATGTACCCAACAATAATCAGGCCAATGACCAGAATGAGGAGAATGAGATGCGCCAGGATGGACAGGCTGAAGAGCAGCAGATTGCCGCTGAGGGTAACCCTGACCTTTTGTGAGCTCCAAACAGAAATGGTTTTTACTTTGCAATCTCTCTTTCTCCTCAGGTCCCACCTTTTTTTCTTTGTCATTCCTGGAATAATCACCTTTTACTTGTAGGTTGGCAGGTGGGTCAGACAGCGGGAATGAGCATTCCTTGTTTTGTTAGCCTTTGCAAAACCACAGACTTGACAGGAGTTTATTTGAAAAGCAGCTAGAGAAAAAACTAATGTGATTTGTGGGAGTTTGACTTTGGGAAGTCTCTTAACTTTCTTCTTGATCCAGTTTCCCCATCTGTAAAATGAAAAGATTAGATTTGATAAACTCTGAAGTGCTTTCCAGCTTTAGATCTTTGATTTAGTAATGCTAAGTTGAATATCTTGACAAAAACAGGAAGTAATCCTGCTATGTTTTACCGTGGTCACACTATATCTGGAATAATGTGATCGGTTTGTAATGCACCATATGCTAGTAACAATGTAGAGTGCATCTAAGAAAAGAGTAGAGAGAAAATGAAATTCTATGAGAATTAGTGAAAGAAACTAGGGATGTTTAGTTTGGACTAAGGAGATAAGGGAAGAAACAGGAGCATGCTTTTTAACTTTGTTCTGAAATGGAATGGATGAACTTAGAAATTAGAGTTTCCTCTTACTTTTGGTCTTACTCTTTGAAAAGGCTGGGTAATCTTATATTTGAGGAGATTGTAGAGAGTTAATTCTACATTTGTGGGAGGGGTATGGATGTTGTCTTTCAGATCTTAGATTGAAAGACTATTCTCACAGTATTTAGTAAATATGTGGATGCAAAGATATAAGAAGGGAATGAAGTATAGGAAGTCACAAATGACATTGACTTTTATTGAGAAAGAAAGAAGTTGAAAGCTCTTACAGGGATAGGGGTTGAAATGTAAAGGCAAAGATGATAATATAGAAGGTTGGCAAGAATTTGGCCTAGTTTACTTTAGCTCTACATCATAAAAATTAGGCATGATGTTATTACTTCCTCTTCACAGTGGGGAAGAATAGTAATGTTTTCTATAGGCACTGAACATCAGGTAAATCTTGTCATACATGTGGAAGTTGCAAATAGGGGTCTTCATTGATGACTTAGGAATTGGACACAAGGAAACCTGAGTGCACCTGCTCTTTCTTTTGTCTCTTCCCATAAATTATGTGCAATAAGTTTTCTCTTAACCTTTATTCCCCCCAAAATTTGACCATTTCAGCTGTGAAGAGAGACTCATTTTTCCTGGATATTTTGTGTACCTCCAGGAGCTTACTTCACCTCAGAGTCTTTAATGAGGACCGAGTACCCTACTGTTATGTAGACTGACTTCATGATATTATTCTTTTGTTTTGTGTCTGATACAGTCTTAATTCTTGACTGAGCCAAAAGATAAATTTGCTTAGTCTTGTAATTAAACATTTGCACAGACTATTTGTAATCATTTAAATAAACCAGTAAAATATAGACTAGTTTGCCTGCTTTTAGAATAGATTAGCATACCCACTTGTACAGCAAATTAAAAGAGATTTGAGTATTTAACCTCACTAATTGTCAAAAACTTAGATGTTTATGTTCTGTTCTAAAGCATGCCTCATTTTTTTTTTGTTTCAGATACATATTTTAATAGTAATTTTATGCATTTAAATTTTAAAAATAATTTAAAATTAATTTTTTAATTAGCAATCATGTGCTTTCTCCTATACCCTGCTTCCTCAGGACAACACACACCCCTGCAACAAATATACATTATTAAGCAAAACACATTCCCACATCAGCCATTTGCCAAAAAATGTGTATCTCATTCAGCAAACTTAGTCTATTACCTCTCAGTCAGTGGACCTTGTTCTAAACTATTGGTCACCTGGAATCAAAACATTCTCAAATATTTCATTTTATTTGATTTCTGCACCCCTTGTTGAAGTAGTTCTTAGGGGATGCTTATATTATTTTTACTCTTTATTCCCATTTCAAACATAGCTTTCAAAAATATATTTATCTCTATGTTTTGTTTTGTTTTTCCCATAATGGTATTTTAAACTTTCAATCTGACTTTAGTCTTTTCATCAGTAATGCTTGAAAGTCCTCTGTTTCATTAAAAACTAGGTTTTTTTGAACTAGGTAGCATATTCTTGGTTGTAAGCCTATATCTTTGGTCTTTTAGAATATGATATGCCATGCTCTTTACTTTTTTATGATGGTAACTTCTGAATCTTAAGTGATTCTGACTCTGCTTCATCCCTTTTTAAACTCATTCTTGCTGGCAGCTTGCAGAAATTTTTTCTTTAACATGTAAGCTCTTGATTTTAACAGTGACATTACTTGGAGTTTTCATTTTGAGAACTCTTTGAGAAGATTACATTGAATTCTTTATATTTTCATTTTGCCCCCTTGTTCTGAGAAATCAAAGCAATTATCTTTCATGATTTCCTGGTCTTTTTTTTTGGTCATGGCTTTAAATAGTGTGGAGATTCCTACATTATTATCCCTTAATCTGTTTTCCAGGTTCTTTATTTTTAATATGTGACATCCTATATTCATTTTTTTAAAGCCTCTTTTTAATGTTCTTTTTTTCAAGGTGTCATTGACCCTCATTTAATCAATTCTAAGTTTCAAGGAGTCTGTTACCTTTGTAATTCTTGTTTCAAACTGTTAATTCTCTTTCCAAGTTTTCTTCTTAATTTGCATTTCTTTTCTAATTCTTTCCTCTATTATTCTCATTTAATTTACAGTATTATTTAAAAACATTTTTAAACTCTTGCATCATCTTTTCAAAGAATTCTAATTGATCTTGTAGGCAAATTGTGTTTTGCTTGTAGGTGTTTTACAGTTATTCCTTTTTATCTGAGTTTGTGCCTTGAATATGCCTAATCTCATAGAGCTCTTTTTTAGAGGGTGAGGTTGGGGTTGTGTTGTCTCCTTCCTTGGCAGATCAATATGCTGCTGCCCTGGAAAAGGGATTTCATTCACAATCTGTTCTGGGTAACATGATGCAAGGGATTCTGAGCATTTAATCCAGGCTCCTGGATCTTCCAGGTAACCTCTTGCTGTTAGCTTTAGCCCTATAGCTTGAATCTTTGAAAAATGGGATATTTTTGTACTTCTGCCCTCTGAGTGCTGAATCTTAACTACCTCATCTTCAAACTGAGAGGATTAGACTCAGTCTCTTAAAATTTTTTCCATTTCAAGCATTCTATAAATCCAAAAGGAAAGGACATGAAATAGGATGAGCCAAGAAGCACTCATCATATGTGTTCTCAAACTCTAGTGTGAAGTCTTTTTTTAGCCACTAGAATTTTTTAATAAATTCTGTCTGTTCTGAATGTCTGCTGCACTCATTTTGTTAATAAAACAGAAGATTAATTTTTTCCCTATATAAATGTCTCATATTCCCAAATAAAGATAATAATTGTTCTGCTTATTTGTATCTTTCATGCAGGTATTCAGATAGTTGATTAATTATATGTAGGTATTTTAAGGAGTATATATGATTAGACTCTTCTGTCTACTTCCTCCTCTGAAATAGCCCCAGTTGGCTTCTTGTATTATTCAGTTCTTAATCTGTTGTCTTTTTTTCTGTAAGTCTTCCATAGAGGGTCCATCCAAAGCACTGTGAACTTTGTTCTGGTCATCTTGAAATCGCATTAGATCGACACCTTGCCTGAAGGTGAATGTGTGTGTGTGTGTGTGTGTGTGTGTAATATGATGTATTATAACATGGGAAAGTACATGAAATGGAGAGTGGGAATAAGGAGAGGAAAATGTTGGTTTGCTAGATTCAGTTCAAGGACCAGCAGTGAGAGGAAGGTGACAACTGTGGTTTCAAAGAAGAAACTGTAGGGGAGTAGGTGAATATGAGGAGGAGAAAGATTAAAAAGGAGTAGGAAAGGAAGGAGGCCTTACTTTGGTGGTGGCACAGGGTTCTACCTATTGAATGCTCATATGAAATAGTTTTATTAAGGAAGATGGGAATTTAAAAAGTTTGTCTTCCTTTGGCAGAGAGAGGGGATTTGGAACTCCTGGAGCTAGCTAACATCTGGGGAGTGGGGAGAACATTAACTCAGGGAGGAGATTTTCAGACGAATTTTAAAAAAAGAAACCATAAGAGGACATAGATTAGTGGTATTTTTCATGACCAGGGATGTGATGGGAAAGAGGCCCAAGCATGGGATAATGTCTACTTTGATATCTACAAATGCATTTTGGGAGAAGTGAGGCAAAAGGGAATAGAAGAATGTATGAGGCAAGCTCTCAAAAGCAATGACATAAAGTACCTAGAGAGGAGAGCCTAGAATGGATATCTTAGGAGATTTGATTGCATGAATACTGAGAAAAGAAAGAGACCAGATAATTATTGGGGTCACAAATTAGAAAAAGTTCCAGTGCAAAGTTTCTTAAACCCCATTTGGGGTCATGTAACTGAATGCGGGAGTCGCACAATTATGGTTTATGATCAATAAATGTTTGATTTATATATTTGTATACTGGGGTATTGTAAAACTTTCTCGGGCAAAAGGGGATCATAAATGTAAAGTTTTAAGAAGCCCTGGGCTAGAGTATTCAAAAAGAGAGAATAGATAATGAAGAGAATGAGAGAAATCTTTCTTTTTGAAAGGAGGAGCAAAATAGGAAGTTTTAAAAATGAGTGAATAGGATTAATTGAGGGGAAGGAGAAGAAAGAGGAGTCTACTTGACAGATAAAGAAAGATAAAAAGAGCTGAGGGAGGTAAGAATTGTATAACCAGATAAAAGCAGGAGAGAAAAAGGAACTAGTAAATAAAACTTCACAGGGAAAGGTTACTGCAAATAATAAAGAGATTGGTATGAGAAGAGAGTTGGTGGTATGAGAATAGAGTTAGTAGGAACAGGAAATTTCAGTATCTCTCAATTTTGGATGTCTAACAGAAAGCTAAAAACAGGGAAAATATGCAATTAAAATGAGAAGTTAGAATTCAAAAATTTAAAGTGGCTTTTAAATGGTGTAGCATAAGAATATACATAATTCTTAGAACCACATAGAACTTTTATAAAAATTGACTGTCTATTAAAGCACAGAGTTATTTCAAATAAATGTAAAAAGGCAGAAATAGTTATTACATCCATTACAAACCATAATGCAATAAGCATAGAAATTGATTTCTGTGGCCATACACAAAAAATTTATAGACCCAAATGGAGACTTCAGTGAAGTCTTAAATAATGAGGAGGTCAAACTAATCATAACTATATTTAAAAAAGGATATTGTTGGAACAAACATATCAAAATTTCTGATATAGATGTAAAATGAAAAAAATTAATGAACACAAAAAAGAATGTTAAAAATTAGAGAAAAATAAATGAATTGAAAACAACTTTAGAAATGATAAACTAAAAGCTGGTTCTTTGAAAATGTTAATAAAATTAATAAACCTTTTGCTAATTTGATTAAAAAGAAAAAAGCATAGTATCAAATTGACAAGATAGCAAATGAACAAAACTAGAAGAAATGAAAAGTAATCAAAGACGTGTATATTGTTATCATAAGCTAACAAAACTGAGAATATGAAAGAGGAATACATACAAAAATATGAAATACTCAGACTGTCAGAAGATAAGATAGAGATCTTAAATAACTCAGTCTTGGGAGTAGGAGAATAGATATATATGTATAGAGCTACCAAATGGGAGGAGAGTGGGGGAATCTTGATCCTGATGGATTCACAAGAGAATTCTGTCAAACTTTTAGACTAATTGTAATTAGTACTTATACTTCACAATCTACTCTCAAAAATTGATGGGGGAAAAAGTCTCCCTGCAAGTATCCTTTATGAGACAAATATAGACTTAATGCATAAAATAGAGACAGATAAAAACACAAGACAGAAAAAACTCAACCAATATGAATGAACATTAAGTCAAAATTTTTTAATTAAAACCTCAAACAGACTTCAGTAATTTATCTAGGAAATCATTTATTATGACCAATTGATACAAAAACCTAACATTTTATATAATAATAATATGCAAGAAACAATATAAGGGAAATCACATTCCAAATAACTACAAAATACATAAAATATCTGGGAATCAATTTCCCAAAACCACACAAAAGACTGTATTGGATTCGGTTATAAAACACTCCTTAAAGAGATAAAGAAAAACCTAAATAGTTGTAGGAATATCCTGTGTTCATGACTAGACATTGGCAGTATAATAAAAATAGCAATATGAACAGAATTAATTTACATTTTTAATGCTTAACAGATTACTAAAGAAATAGTTTAGAAATATAACTTAATAAAATTAAAAACCATTTGGGAAAATGAAAAGACCTGCATTGTCAAGGGAAATGATGAAAAGAAGTAGGAACAAAGGCATCTTCAGACCTCAAATAATATTATAGAGAGAGAATAGATCAATGGGAGATTAGACAAAATAGATTAAGAAACGATAGAATTCAACATCCTAGTGTTTGATAATGTGGAAAGCAGTAATTATCTTGGGATTTGATAAAATTCTTGATTTGATTAAAAAAAAACTTTTGGGAAAACTGTAACATTGTCAGAAATTAGGTTTTAAACTATACTTTATACCATATTCCTCCACAAATTATAAATGACTGTGATCTTAAATAGAGTGTTGTAGGAAAGTTAGAAGAGAAATATAATATCAAATAACTTTGATTACATAAAACTGAAAAACTTCTAAACAAATAACATTAATATATCTAGGAGAGGGTAAGTGATTACATGCATGGGCAGAGGAGAGAGGTAGATGAGGAAGGGAGTCTTTGTATCACATTTCTTTAATAAGGTATTGGTATCCAAAATGCAGGCAGCTAGAAGCCTCCTGGATTGATCACAAGGTCTAGAGTCAAAAAGACCTGAGTTCAGATTGGCTTCAGATACTTATTAACAAGTCATGTAACTATTTGCTTCAGTTTTCTCATTTCCAAAATGAGCTGAAGAAACCACTCTAGTAAATCTTTGCCAAGAAAACCTCCAAAAGGGATCCCAAAGAATTGGACACAGCTGAAACATTTTTAAGAGATAAAAATTCATCATTACATGCCCTGAAAACCACAATTAAAAAAAAATAAAATAAAAGTCTGGACAATGTTTCAAGAAATTGTAAATGAAAATTTCCCAGTAGAACCAAAGAGAAAATAAAGATAGCTTTTACCTATTACCTCCTGAAATGAACTCTGAAAGGAAAAATCCTAAGTATATAATAGCAAAAATTCAAAGCTTTCATATCAAGAGAAAAAGATTCATTCATCCTAAAAGAGGTAATTCAAATTCTAAGAAACTACAATTAGGTTCCCATAATACAATAGCAACTTCTAAAAATGAGATCTTATATTACAATATTCCAAAAGGCAGAAGTAGGTTCAAGAACAATTTACTCTGAAAAGATCAGTATTTTGAGGGAGAAAAAAAAATGGATGCTTAATAAAATAAATGATTTTTAAGCTTTCTGATGAAAACTCCTAAATTGAAAAAGAACTTTGAAATATAAAGAGGCCAGAAAAACTTACAAAGGTAAATTTATTTTAGTAAATGGAATAAGATATATAATTATATAAATTAAATATTGTGATAGGGGAGAAGAGATGCATCTTTTTAGAACTTTAACATGTTTGTAGGATATTGAGTGAAATAAGAAAAAGAATGATTTGTGGGTGGTTAAATTGTTTCTCTTCTGAGAATGGAAAAAGAAGGGAAGTTAAAAGGAATCCACTAATGCATATAGGAGGGGAACTTGAACTTTTTTAAAAATGGGATATATAAAAGTATGCAAAAAGAGGTGAGTTATTATTAGATGAACCTCATTCACCTGAGGCAAAGGAAGGTTGAATATATGCATGCTCAGTTGGTATAGAAATATGTTAAATTCAAGGAAAATGGAAGAGTTGTGGGGGTAAGGACATTAAAGAATGAGGGTAATACCATAAAGCAAATAGTTATAAGTAAAAAGCTTTCCTGAAGGGAAGATTAACATGAAAAGGATGAGGGAGAGAGAGGAAAAACAAAGATCTAGAATCTAATGGAGTTAGCTTAAGTTATCTCCTAGTAGAACAAATAGGGTTTGCAAATTATGGTATGTTAATTAACAGAATATTATTGTGATATAAGAAAGTTGGAGATGATATCATAGAATCCTAGGTAATATGATCTGATGCAGAATAAAGTGAGCAGAACCAGAACAACTGATACAAAAACAGCAAAGAAAAACAAATTTGAAAGACTTAAACTCTTGTCAATGCAGTGAGCAACAGTTTCCAGAAGACCTTGGAAGAAGCTTGTTACTCACTTTCTGGCAGAGATAATGGACACAGGGTGAAGAAAGAGAAAAGGCCCCTGTTAACAAAACAAAAAGAAAAAAATTGGTTTTGCTTGCCCTTGCATATTTATTTGAAGGGGCTTTTTTTTCTTATGTTTAAATGAGTTTTATGTTTTAATGAGTTACAGCAGTTTTGTTGCTTCCCCTGTTCTTCCTTCTCCAAAATAAAAAGCACCAGTGTAGTATTTTAGGAAGAGAACAGAAGAGAATAGAAGTTCGGACAAAAGCATAGATAAGCAGGACAGTTTTGAAAATAACATCTAAAATTATATTCTTTTTTTTTTTTAATTAAGCAATATGAGATAAGAAATTTATGCTTTGATGGAGAATCCTTTTGTGTTCTGCATTTTTGAAAATGCTCTTTTTTGGTATTTAAATTCAGAATTTTTTAAAAGTTATTTTTTTTTTAAATTTCAGATGAACTAGTAAGCATTTTGGCTTCCCACTTCCCACAAATTGATTTATTTAACTCCTCTTCTAATTATATACATCCTTGATGTCATTTATGCCACTTCTCATGCATGAGTTATCCTTTCTCACTTGCTTCATAATTGCTTATTTAAAACTACAAAGCTTGTTTTAATTTCTATCTCATCTCCAATTTTGCTTATTCTGAGATCATGGTATTTCATGATAAAGAGCCATAGAGCATCAATGGAAGACCATCTGTATTAAAGATAGGAATGATTAAAAATTGATGGGAATCATTGATGAGTGTAGGAGTGGCTTAAATGATTTGAGAATCTGTGTTTGAGAATAGAAAGAAAGTTGAATAGATAAAAATGGAGCTAAATAATACCAGGTTGAAGGATTTAAACTGAGTCTGATTAAAGACTAGAAAATTCATGTCTCATTTTATTTATCATTACTTCAGGAAAGATTATTATTTGAAATTTTTTACCAAGATCCTAAACTTTGATTATATGTTAACAACATGTGAAATTCCTGACAACTTAGCTTTTCCGGAAATGTAAGACTAGAATTACATTGCTTGACAGGCACTAATTACTTATAGTGAAGATTTAAATTCAAATAGATAATTTGAATTGATATTAGAAATGTAAGCAGGATTCACATTAATTTTTTTAGTTTTGTGAACCACATACAGGTTGCCCCTAAAAAACTGCTTCAAGACTATATTATGCTGTTTTTGATTCCAAACTCTAGATGGCAGTAATGATAAAGTAGTAAATTTCTATTTAGTATATACTCTCTTCTGATTGATCTTGTATTTACACTCTCATCCTCCACTCATCCCCCAAATACTTCCAAATACCACTAGAGCCATGGTTATTAAGAGACCTTCTGGAATAATGACTTGATTCCTAGATTTCCAGTCATAAGTCCTCTGTTCAAGTCCAGGCTTTGTTCACATCTGTTCATATGGCCTTAGGTGTGTTACTTCTCTAGTACTCTTTTTGATCTTTAAAATGAAGATATTGAGCAAGAATATTTCTGAGTCCCTCTTCTAAATCATATTCTATAATAAGGATCATTCTACCATGCTATTCATAGATGATTTGGCAAGTGATAAAGGAGAAAAGGTAGGATTTGGGGGTCAAGTTTGGAAAGTAATGTGAACCTGGTACTTAAAAATGTTTCTTTCTATACCTGAACCAGTCAGATTTCTTAAACACCTGTCCTTGATTTTGCTACTAAGTGCTATTTCACCCTTCTTCCTTTGCTTGATGAGTCCTCCTGATAACAGTGAAGTCTTCATTGTCTCAAACTCCCCTTTACAGGAAGCATTATTATATTTGTATCAGTTGGCCATGTCACATGTGATATAAGCTATATTACCTACCTAAATCACAGAATTTGATTTGGAAGGGACCTTAGAAGTCACTCTATCCAACCCCTGAATAGGAGTCAGTTTGTCCTGTTTCAAGGCCAAGTATTTCCAACAAGTCATCATTGACCCTCTGCTTGAAGGCCTACATGGATAAAATATCTCACTATATACAGGGTATCTCACCATATCTTAAAGTTATTCCATTCCACTTTTAATTATTAATTAATTAGATCTAATTATTAGGAAGTTTTTATTTAATAACACACCAAAAATCTGCTGCCTCTGCAACTTTTTCTCCTTTGTTCTTCATTTTGCTCTCTGAGTGATAAACCAAGCTAAACTAATTTACTCTTGCTATAATGAACAGTGTGGAACTGATTGCAGAGCTTTTTAGGATTGGTAGGTGATTTGATATAGTACTTAAATATTTGCCCCTCATGTTTTCATATTCCCTTGATCCCACTTTGACATTGTGTCTCTTTTCAGCATTGAATGAGATGGAAGAAATGCCTCAGGAAGATAGAGAGAGTAGCAATGAAGGTCCGACTCATAATCAGGCTGTTTTTCCCATGGAGGTTGATGAAGAACAAGCAGGTAATCTAAAATGTCTACTACCTCTCTCCCCCCTTATTGCTACACTCTGACAAATAGATTCTAGTTACTACTATCAATTAAAAAATGTTGCTATGAGTGACCACTCATTAGGTTGACTTACAGCCTCTAAATGTATGATTATCATGATCTCTTCAATCTGAAACCTCTGGCTGCCTTCTTTTGTTGTTTTTTTTTTTCCCCGCCAGTATGTCTGCTTTAGGATAAATTGGCCTCCATTTCCTTTCTCTTTCCATGTTGATTATTGTCATAATATAATGGTTTTCAAATATATTGCTAAATTTGAGTAAATGTTTAGAATGTCCTGTTGAAATGTTTTTGGTAACTGTAGTGTACTGGAAAGAGCATTGGATTTGTAATTGGGAGACTTGGGTTTAAATTGCGTTGTCACCTACTATGCATGATACCTTGGGCAAGTATCTTAATCTTTTCATTTATGAAATGAGAGCATAAGCTTATTTTACCTACCTTGTAGAACTGTTGTGAGGAAAGATATTAGTTGAAGACCATAAAACTATATAAATGTGGTAATTTTTTGCCAAATTAAGTATGTTTTAAGGTTTAATTTTTAAAGCTTATATTTATTTATTTTTGATGCTTTTTGCTTTATAAATCATATTAGGAGAGAAAAATCAGAACAAAAGGGAGAAATCATAGGAGAAGAAATAAAAAAAAGCAGAAAAAAATAAGTGAACATAGCATGTGTTGATTTCCAGTCAATATCCATAGTTGTTTTTCTGGATGTATATGGCATTTTCTATCTAAAGTTTATTGGGATTGCTTTGGATAAATGTGCTATTGTTAACAACAATAATAATTTTTTTTTGTTCTGTACTCCAACATGCCTACCAAATATAGGTACCTGTACAAGTTTAGCAGTCTTTTCATTATATCATGCTGCCTATTAAACCTTTTGGCTAAAAGATTGGTAAACAGATACCAAGCAGTTCTCTCATTCATGACACTAAACTCATAACTGGAAAATGGCCTTTTTTAAACTATCTTCCTTGTACCATAGTAAACTATTTGACCCTTGCTTTTTGTTTTAGGGCCCAGTGGTCTTCAGCCTGCTGCAAAAGCACCACCAATTACTGTTCATGATTCAGACAGTGAAGATGAGGAAGAGAGTATGGGAGCCCCTGGAAGCTGCATTGCTAAGAACAGTTCTCAGAACTACTCTGACAAAGAAGACAAAATCAGAACGTCGGTAGAATCCAGGCAACCCCCAGGTGAATAGCCACCTGACATTATTTATGGTGTTGTCCTTATTAAGAAACTTGACTGGAATTAATCCCTAGCTAATGTTTGTAGTCTTCCACTAAAGTCTTATTCTGATACTTTATAGTTAAAGCTGTACTAGGAGACCATAAACTCTTAACATGAGCTAAAACGATTCTTAATAAAATTTAGGTAACTAGAACACACTTTTCCAGCAATTAATAAAACAGATTAAAACCCAGCTTGACACCTTTCCACCTTCTCACACAGTAACTATTCTATCCATGTTAGACCCAAATGCTTCTTGAGCCATATATATTCAGCAAATAAAGCATAATTCCTGCTTTCACAGATCTTACAGTCTAATAGGAGGATCAAATAGTTGTAGATATCAGTTTGGAAGACTACTAAGCTCATTTTTGACTAGGTAAATCAAAAGGCTTCCCAGAGGAGTTTGGTGTTGGTTTTTTATTTTTATTTATTTAGGTAGGTAGGTAGGTAGGTTGGTTGGTTTTGTTTTTTTTTAGTTGGCCCCTTCAGCAAATGGTAGCAGTAAGAGGATATATTCCAGGAAAGGGAATGGGAATGTGAGCAAAGGCATGGAGTTAAAATGGTGCCTGGTACAGTTAGGCAACAAGGTATCAGGTGTCAGTATGGAAAAAACTAAATTCGACCTTAGAGAAGACTGGAAAGAAAGATGAACTGTAAGTTGTGAAGGGCCATACCACTGCCAGAAAGAAGAATCTGTACCTTACTCATTAGATGGTAAGGGTCCATTGAAGATTTTTAGTGGAGAAATGTCATTAGTAGATGTCTACATGAAAAGACAGTTCTTCTGTGAAGAATGGATTGGGAGTAGGGCTACATGAGATGGGGGTAGAAAAGGTAGAAAAGACCTCTTAAGCAACAACTGCAATACTAATGAAGGGAAGGAGAAATAAATAAGTATTTATCTATAGCCCAGTATTTGCCAGGCAATTAGCTAAACATTTTATAAATATTATCTCATTTAAACCTCATAACAATATTGTAAGATAGGTGCTGTTATTTTGTTCATTATAGGTGCTTTTATTATTTTGCACATGAGAAAACCGAAGCAAATAGGTTAAATCTCTGAGATGATACTTGAACTTGGGTCTTCCTTTCTCCAGACCAAGAGCTCTGCACTATGGCACCATCTAACCATCTCCTAATGAATGACTAAATTAGTGATTAAAGAGGAGGGAATCAAAATAAACAGAATATACATTAAAGAGGAGCCCCTTTTTGATATGAGAGGTGTTCTCAATCCTAACTGAATATTTCTTCTTTTTCTGTAATCAGTAAGTGGAAAAGGTAAGACGCCACTTCGAAAGAGATGCAGCTCCTCTCATCAAATGGGCCAGTTGAAGTCGTCCTCCATTGAGGAAAATAGCTGTGAGAAGGGCTGCCAGGTCACAAGTGAACAGATCAAAGCAGATATGAAAGCAGCCAGCGACATGCCTGAGAAGAAGAAAAACAAAGATGTTTATCCCAGTTGTGGCAATAGCCCAGGCTCTGTGGGTAACTCCTCCTCGTGCAATGCTGCTTCTCAAAGCCCTGACTTTGTAAGGACCGTAACTGGCAACTCTGGTGAGCCCGGCACCCCAGCCCCAGATCCCTCACAGCCATGCGTCTGCTCTCCTTGTAAGACTGAGGGTTCAGGGGCAGTTGATAGAGAAAACTCGGTTTCCTCCAGGTGCTCCTGCAGTAGGTCTCAGGGACCACAGAACAGAACTAGCAGATGTTATGATGAGGAACGACCTTCCACCAGCAGAGCCTGTGTTGTAAATGGTCCCAATGGCATAGGATCAGAATTCTCCTTTAGGACTCTCCCACATGGTGGGTCTCGAAGCCCAGCCAATGATGAGAGGACTAATGGGAATGTCTATGGGGATGACAGGAGAGGAAGCTCCCAGTCTGAGAATTTTGAAATGGAGTATGATGAAGACTATCCTCGAAGACCTCTAACAAGAGCCAGGAGCAAACTTTCCCATGTACCACTGGTATCTGAGTCAGGTATGGTTCTATTCCCAGCCTCTGCTGCAGCCTTGGTAAAGGTTATCATTTCATTCATTGGTTGTATAAGTTTTCTGGCATCTGGCACAAGATATTTTGGCAAATTAAACTTAATTCTCTCATTTTGAAGTATAAGGGATCTGGGATTGTATGAGGATCATGGCATAGTCAGAGAGCCCAAGGAAGATCTCAGCCCTGTTACCACTTCTGGGATCTTTGACACATCACTTTTCTTCTTTGGTTCTTAGTTTTTTTCTCTTTAAAATGAGTGACTTAGGGAAGATTATTTCTGACCATTCCTCCTAATTCAGGATGCCTCATATCTCATGATAAAATACAGTTCTCTGAAGCTATCTGCAGTTTTGTTGACATAAAGAACTTTAATAATTAAAAATCAAACTTTTTTGAAGAATGATCTCACTGAAGCTTGTCATATGGGCACAAGTAGCTGAGCATTAGCCTAGGAAAAAACTATTTCAACACATGTTTATCAAGTCTATACTGGGTATAAAGCCCTGAGACAGAGCAAGGGCCGCATCTTCTAATGCTTAAAAAAAAAAACTAAACACCTGCTGCCCTGAATGCCCATGGAGAGACAAAATTGATCTTCTGTGTTGTTCTTGATTTCATGGAGCTCATAGTCTATTAAGGAGACTATAAACAATATGTAGATAACAATACTTCTTAATCGATAATAAATGTGTCAGAAAAACTAAGGTACTATATGAAATTCAGGGATCTTGATGAGGGATGGAAGATGAGAAGAGATAAGAGCAGAACTAGGAAAGGAGAGGGGAGGAAAGAAGTTGGAAAAGAAGTCATTTCCAAGATGAAGGGTTTAAAGTCAGATGTCTTTAAAGGCTTAATAGGAATTTAGGTGAAGAGAGGAAAGAAAATATATTCAAGACATTAGTAAATGGCATAAACAAGGATATGATCAGAGCAAAGGAATGTAGTCCTGTTAGGCAAGAGCATGGAGTATATGGATTAAGATAATATAGTATGAATGAGTAGAATCATGTCACAAAAGGCTTTGAATACCAAGTTAAGGAATTGAAACATATAGTTCAAACTGGAGAGGCACTGAAGGGTTGTGAGTAGAGTTTGGACAAGATCACATGTATTCATTAAAGAAATTATTTGTTGCAGTGGTATTCAGGATCTCTTGAAGAACAGAGAAATTACATGTGACCTTTCATTTACCCCCACTAGTACTTGTTATCTTTCCTTATCTCCTGTAGCCCACATTGTCTTTTTGAGGACCTAAAAAATGTGAGGGCATCCACACATTAATACTTTTTCTTCGTGCATATTATATGTTTGCTGATGTTATAATAACTTCTGATTTGTTAAGTTATGGGTTTCAGGGCAAGTGATAAACTACCTAGATTAGTTTTAAAATTTTTAATTTTTGCATACAATGGTTCACATTTCCATAATACCTTATAATTACAAAGAGTATTTTTATCTCATTTAGCCCTTATTAAAAATAAAAACACGAGGCAAATAGCTCAAGAATTTTTATCTCTACTTTGCTAGGGAAGAAACATGAACTTCAGAGTAGTTTAATTTTTGTATTAAAACCAGAAGTGTAATTCAGTTGTGAATCTTTTTTTGCTGGGTTTTTTTGGGTTTTTTTGATGGTAACTGTATAGTCTAATGTCAGCCATGAGGGAGATTTATTAACTTATAGATAATAGATAATTCAGGGCTTTGTTTATATTTCTGTTGATCCATGACCTTGAGATTCATTAATGCCTGTCACTAAATGAAAACACATTGAATTTGAAGTATGCTGAAATGTTAGTTTTAAGTACCTTGTCAATTTTTATTTATGGTTCTAACCAAGTCATCCTATATATCATAATCCATTATGGTGGGATTATAAACAGATTCCTAATTGAATAATGAGCATGCTAATTATTCTTGACTGTAGTATACACTTTTTTATGTGCATGTTAAAATATATTGCTTTTCATCTAGGTTCCTTGAAATTTCTAACAAATATCAATTCATCATGTCCCATTGCTTTGAGAATAAATTATTTCTTATATGTTATTAGTAATGTTATTGACAATTTTTGACATTTGTAAAATACGTTAAGGTTTACAAAATACTTTTGTTGTTGAAGACCTATAATATAGTTGCTAAAATATTATACATATTTTACAAGTGCGGAAACTGAGGTTTAGAGAGGTTAGATGGTTTGCCTACAGTCACACAGCTAGCAAATAATTATAGATTTTCTGGCTATAATTCTGGTACTCTAATATGTCTCATTGACAGATTGTGTATTCAAGTTTGTTTCTGATTTGTATTAATATTAATAAAACTTCCTCTTCTCTTCTTCCTTATGGTTGCCTGAATTTTCAAGTAAATAGTTAATGGAAAAAGACAGCCATGCTTCAGTGGTGTGACCTGCCCATGTCTCCTCTTTTTCTAAGCACAGTAAAGATTAAATTATTTTTGGGGGTCAAATATCACAGTAACTTATTTGCTTAGCACTTTTAAAGTTTTTAGAGCAATTTACAGGTATTGGCTCTTATTTTTAAGGAGGAACTCCTAAAACATTTTTAATATTTTAAAATGCTATAGAACTAACCATTTACACTCATAGCTCCATAGGCAGCAGAGCTCTAAATTTATGAATAATTCCTAAGGGAAAGAGCATTGTATTTGGTCAGAAGATATGGATTAGAATCCCTGCCTTTTACCATTTAGAAATTTTATAATCTTAGCTAAGATATTTATTTAAACTTCTTAATCTTTAATTTGGTGACAATTTATTTTTATTATTTGGGAGAAGAAGAAGCATGGTATAAGGGAAAGAATTTTCTGCATTGTAATCAGAAGACTTGAGTTGGAATTCCACATTTCCTATTTACTAGCTTTATGACCTTGATCAAATCATTTTTGTCCTTCTGCCAAGCAAGAGGGTTAAACTTAAATGT
The DNA here is from genome assembly GCA_023553655.1 of Myrmecobius fasciatus. Taxonomy (NCBI): domain Eukaryota; kingdom Metazoa; phylum Chordata; class Mammalia; order Dasyuromorphia; family Myrmecobiidae; genus Myrmecobius; species Myrmecobius fasciatus. The sequence goes on along the minus strand of JAJPUD010002026.1, from coordinate 119,745 downwards.
TTTATAAGCTGTCTTCTCATTCTAACACAATGTGATTCTATAATGTTAGTAATGTAACCTTTTTTAAAGCAAATTAGGACCTTATTTGCTGATCAGTTTTGCAAGGCTTTTAAGAAAAGATGCCTTAATTAACAAGGAGTGAACTTTCTCATGTTTGGGCTTATGTGTTCTTCTTGCACTTGATAGCCCAATGAAAAGCAGAAATTTTATAGTTGTTTTAGATCTTCTAAAATGTTTAATCTATTTGTTCTAATCTTGTAGTGGTTTTGCTTGGTGAAAAATTAAAGTGTTCTTACTCATAACAGGGCCATTGGTCCCACTGTGTTATGTTTTTTAAAAAGCCATTTCTCCTTGAAACAGGAAGTTTGGCAAAAATGTCATTAATAATTGAGAATCTTATTTTAGGGTTTCACAGCCAAGTGGGAAATCACATAGGGTATAGAGACAGCTAGGTGTTACAGTGTTGGACTTGGAGGCAGGAAAACTTGAGTTCAAATCCAGCCTCAGATTACTTAGAAGTATATGCTCCTGGGCAAATCTCCTAGCCTTTCAACTATTATTTGCTTCCCAATCTGTAAAATAATATCTACCTCACAAGTTTGTTTTAAGACTCAACTAAGATTTAAAAACTCTTTAAATGCAAGCTATCATCATCAAGTACAACATAAAACTACCAAAAATTACCCCCAAAGAAGATGGAATGAAGGAGGGAAAAAACAAGAATTAATAACTTTGTTTTACTTTTGCTTTCTGTCTTGAGAAATAACCATTGTTTCAGACCAATTAGTTTTTTTTTTCAAGTGTTAATTGTCTTGAGAAATACCCATTGTTTCAGACCAATTAGTTTTTTTTTTTCAAGTGTTAATTGCCTATGGAGCACCATCAACAAAATCATCTGACTGTGCTCATCAGTGACTCAGCTACAATGTCAAAGTCAAGAACATCCTGGATTCCCATTTCTTTATATAATAAAAGCATCTGTTTTCTGTGGTTGGGAGGTGAGGAGAACCTATCTGTGTATAATTCAAGCCCTGCTCCATTTTTATCCACCTTACTATTAATTTATGATTCCTCAGAATACATATAGATGTATTTCTTAAGGAAGGCTTCAGTTACAGAAGAAATCCTAAAGCTGGTACAGTGGCTGCCATAAGCACTTAAGAAGTCACTTGATCCATAAGGATTTTGTCTTTGGTTTCCAAAGACCCAAACTTAGTGATTTTGTTGTCTCTTTGACATATTGCTAACACTTGGGAAATTAGAATTTGAAGGTTTTTGTCCCAACTTTGGATAATTTCAGAGTGGTTTGCTATAATAGTAGCTGGAGTAAAGATCTTTAAGGTTCATTCCATTAATAAGATTCTAAGCATGTCATGTTTTTCCTTTGAAGCAGAAATAGGGTATAATATTTCAAATGAAGTTCATATACATAAATATTTGTGTGTATATGTATACACACACATACACACACACAGAGCAATTTGCAGTATTTAGCAAAATATAAAATACCAACATGAAACTTTTAAAATTAAGAACAGAAAATACAAACAATACATTTTTAATAAATGTTTTAAGTATTTCACTTCTACATTAGAGCCTAGTTGACTATAATATAGAATTGAAATGCTATTTTGGGGGGAGTTAAGGAGAGAGAGAAAGGAAGACAGGAGCATAATGAGCCTGAGACATCTAGAAACCAAGTCATAGGAAGAACTGAAGAAGCTAGAGATATTTGGACTGAAGACATGAATTCTAAAAGGGCACATAAGCCCAGGCTTCAAACACAAGAAAAAAAAGGGTTCTAATAGCCAAAGCAGTAGACCTTGAGAGGATTTACGTTTCCTTGTCAGATAAAAATTAACAAACAGCTTGTGGGGAAGGTATTGCAGTTTTTGTCTTGATGATTCTGAGACTCAGAGAAATGAGTGAGTTATACCAAGGTCATACAACTAGTATGTGACAGAACAAGGACTTGGACTCAGCTCTTCTGTTAGAAAGTTCAGGCCTTTTTTTCCCTGTACCCAGGAGTTCTTAACCTAGAAAACATAAATGTGTTTTTTATTTTCACTGGTTTAGTATCTTTATTTCTGTTTAATTTGCTTCTTTTGTATCCAATTATATGCATTTAAAAATGTTCTAAGGAGTCCATCAGTTCTCCAGAATTCAGAAGGGTTCATGACAAACAAAAGGCTAAAAGCCCTGAGCTCTTCTACAATGTGCCTCTTGAAAGGACATTGTAGTCACAATTCCTTAATTGGGTAGGAAGTTGTATCACTTGACCTTCAAGGTCCCATCCAACTTTGAGTCTAAGATGACCTGTTCTTCCATTCCCTTCAATCCTTCTTGACCCTAAAACACATTTATGCTAGCAATCTTCAGGGAACCCAAACAAGGACCCCGTATTTCATGGTCTTCAGAAACAGTATTCTAAATAGCCACAAAATGAAACTTCACCAAAGATAGACCCATTTGATTTGAAATCTGTGCTAGTACCCTTTTTCTAGGATGAAAGATTTTTAAACAAGAAAAATAGAATAGTTTGAAAATTATTGTACATTTCTGGGGCAGCTAGGTGGCGCAGTGGATAGAGCACCAGCCCTGAAGTCAGGAGGACCTGAGTTCAAATCTGGTCTCAGACACTTAACATTCCCTAGCTGTGTGACCCTGGGCAAGTCACTTAACCCCAATTGCCTCGTCACTTAACCCCAATTGCCTCAGCAAAAAAAAAAAAAAGGAAAGAAAATTATTGCACATTTCTAAAAGCATTTTTCACTTACAGAAATTAAGTTTTTAGATGAAATGAATGAACCTCAATTTATATAGAAATTCTCATGTACTCATATAGGAACACTTTATTTTTTTAATTATTTCAGCAGGCCTGTGATTTCATCAGTGAATAAGTTCCTCTATTATTAAAATTTGGTACCTAAACAAAACAAAAAATAGTATTAGGGGATAACTTCAGGAATTTTATAGTTAGAATCTCAGGGGCATATAGGGCTTAGGTTTGGATGATGGCTTATGCATATCATTAGTCCAAGCTGATCATTTCCACCTCAGTCTGGAATTTCACTGCTCCCTAAGAAGGCTTTCAATCATAGATTTCTAAGTATTGTCATAGAAGTCAGCCAAATCTTTATTTGGTTCCTTGAATGTCAAAGCCAAACTCCACCACTTTCTTCCCAAAACAGCAAAAAATAATAGCCCTCATTGCTCATAAATTAGAGAATGTTATTTTCTAGATATTAAGGGTAGGGAGGAATTACTGTTCACTTAAGTCTTTCGGAAAAAAGTAATGTTTCCTACTGACGCATTCCACTTATAGTGCAAGACAGCATTGTATTGTAGGTTTGCGGTCTGAAAGACTTGAGTTCAAATCCTGCCTCTGAAATTTAGGAGCTATATGGCCATAGACAAATTACTTAACCTTTCTGAATCTGTTTCCTCATGTGTTAAAGGGGTATAATATGTGTAGAATTTATTTCATAGGTTTGTTCTGTTACAAGATCAAAGAAGTAGCTCAGAAAGGGATATTAAGTAGCCATCTAGTCAAGTCTTTTCATTTTAAAATGAGGAAACTAATAAGGCACAAAAAGGTTGTGACTTTCAGGGACTAATGTCAGGCAGGATTTTGAACCCTACTATTCTATACCTCTTGCACATTATTATCTATTATACCAGGATGTGTCTATGAAATAATGTTGAAAAGTTTCTTGGAATCTTTAAAGCAACATGTAATTGGAATCTATAATTATTATCGTTGCTATTGAGAATACAAAGAGATATGAAATAGATCTTTTCTTAAAGAATTTATAATATAATGGGGAGGAAAATGTAGAATATATAATATGCAAAAAAAGACAAATAAAAGGACTGGGCAGAGAACAAAAACAAATTGAAGGAGAGAAAAGTAACAACATGGGGATCAAGAAGGAAGAGGACACTTCTAAACTGGGGCCTAAAGAAAGGGATCAACTTCATATGAAAATAGGGTTGGGAAGTCCATTTTAGGATTGAAGGATGGGGTGAGCTAAAAGGGAGACTAGAGAGAGCAAGACAAGAATGGGAAGTCTGCTAAATAAATTAAGGAGATTAGCATAAAATAAAACCAGTGGTGGGTATGAGAAAGTATTTAGAGGAACTGCAGGACTTGTTTTAAAAAAAAAAAATTAGGATTCTCCTTCCTATTACAGGAAATTTATGCCTTGATAAGAAAAAACTGGAGTTTAGGGATTTTCTCATTTACTAAGACATCTCTTTTTATATCGAATCTTAGTCACTATTGAATATAGACTACTATATTTTTTTTTTTTTTTTTTTTTTTTTTTTGTCCCTCATTGTTTTAAGTAACTATGGTAAAGTTTTACTTGAAGGTTACTACATTTAGGCCAACTTGAAAAGTGATTAATTACAGCAACATAGAATATTATTTCTGGGGGCAGCTAGGTGGCGCAGTGGATAGAGCACCAGCCCTGAAGTCAGGAGGACCTGAGTTCAAATCTGGTCTCAGACACGTAACAGCTGTGTGACCCTGGGCAAGTCACTTAACCCCAATTGCCTCAGCAAAAAAAAAAAAAGAATATTATTCCTCTTGGTCGTTCTTATGGGCCTGTTAAGTCAATTTGTTGATTTCTCAGGTATCTTTCAATCCTGGACCATGTACAGAACTACAATCTTGTGTGTAAAGGCAGTAGGACTAGATGACTCAAGAACTTGAATTCCAACTCTGAATCTGTGAACTCTTAATTACATGTAATCTCATCAAATGGCTCATTTGCATCAAGCTAAATGGTATTTTAAAATTTAAGTTCTGTGTCTTTCTTAGGTTCCTTATGAATTGGGATATATTCCTTTTCTCCAAAATAATCAGGCCATGGGATATGTAAAGAGAAGTAGTTTATATTAAGTCTGGAAATGTAGGTTGGGGCCATATTGGGAAGCACTTGAAATGTCAAACAGAGGTTGAAAATTGATCCTAATGGTAATAGGGAGTCTCTGGATTGACAGTAGTCAGATTTCTGCTTTAGGAAAATCATTTTGACAGTCATATACATGAGATAGATTGGGAAGGGGAGGTAGAGCTGTGACAAGGAGAACAAAGAATGCATTAGTTTAGGTGAGAAGTGATGAAAAAAAGTGGATGTGAGATGTTGAGGAGATAGAAATGGAAAGATTTGGCAACTTGGAAATTGGATACTGACTTAGCTGTTATCAACTTATGTAACTAGACGAATGTTGGTATCCTTGATAGAAAAAAGAAATTTAGAAGAGCTATGAGCTTTAGAGAAGAGTTCTGTTTTAGACATGTTAAATTTAAGATACCAGTGAAACTTCAGGTTTCATTGATGTGTCTAAATATTGGTGGTGTTTGGAGCTCAAGAGAGCTAGTTTGAGAGACCAATGAAACATCTATAGAGAGAAACTAGGACCAAATATAAATCTGAGGCTCATTTGCATAATAGAGTTCATTCAACCTGTAGGAGCTGATGAGGTCATTAATCAAAAAGCACCTCTTAAGCACTATCTATACACTGTGCTAATTACTAGGAATTTAAGAAAGTCAAAACAGTTCCTATCAATGCACACATGTTCTTATGTGAGATTTATGTTACATAGAGCTTACCCCTTCTCTTGGGACAAGACATGGATGCTTATGTGAGAAATATCTTGCGCAGAGATTATCAGTCATGGATGATAATTCAACAAAATAAATGAAGAAGCTGTTGGACAGGTAGGAAAAAAACCAAGAAAGATCTGTATTACAAAAACCCATAGAGAAGAGAGTGGTCAGTAGCGTCAGATTCTGCAGAAAGGTCAAGATTGAGAAAAGAATACCAGATTTGGCAGTTAAGAGATCATTGGTAACTTGGGAAAAAGAAATTTCAGGTGAGTGAAATTGGAAATAGCAAATTTAAGAGTTAAAGTATTTTGATTTGTATCATATCAATAGATATTTATTAAATACCTAGTATGCCCGGCACCAAGGTCAATATATAATTCCCTTATAGAACTTAAATTCTAGTAAGGGAGATGACATATAATTAAAATATGAAGTCATATGTGTTCTCAGCACATAAGTGAGGTGCAACTAAGTTATTCTAATGGATTCTAATGAGGAAAGAGTCATAACTAACAGTCAGGAAAAGTTCAGTGAAAGAAATGACATTCACAATTGTATCTTAAAAAACACATAGAAGGGGTGGCGAATCAAGGCAGAAATCAAAGCCAACAAGCATTTTTTTTAAGTGTATCATGTGCCAGGCACTTTGCTATGCACTAAAGATACAAAAAAGGGGAAAAATAATAGTTTCTGCTCTCAAGAAGCTCGTAGACTTAATGGTATGGCATGAACAAAAGCATGGAGATAGATAAGAATAGAGTGGATGTGGGAGCTGCCATCAGATCAATTAGGCAAGATTATGTAATGCACAGAAAAGAATAATGTGAAACAAGCCTACAGTAGAAGAGTGACAACAGTTTGTGCAAAACCTTGAATACCAGGTTAAATACTTTGAACTTTACCAAGTTAGTAATAGGGAATCACTGGAAGACCTCTGATCATTTTAGTCAAGACAGTATCCAGCCTGTGGCATAGTATATGGAGAGAGAATGTGAAAGTTAGGGGGAATGACTTTTGTTAGAAAGAATAAGAGACTGAATAAATAAAAGATTGAATCAAAGAATGAGACCCCTGGTATTTAACTGACACTTAAGATTTCAGGAATGTCATATTTCTGATTTTAGATTTCTGAAATTCCAATTTTACTGCACAGAGTGTTGATAATTTTAATTGAATAAAATTCTTCTTAGAATTGGGATGGGCTTTCATAGGAATGTATGATTGAGAATTAGAATGAATCTTAGGGATCAACCAATCCATCCTTTTCACTTTACAGGTAAGGAAAACAGGCCAAAAGATGTCATGAGGCTTGCCAAGGTCATACAGGTACTAAGTAGTAAAGGGAGAGTTAAAATTACAAATTCTGTGTTTTCAAATCTAGTTTTCTTTTTACTGTACCATACTACCTCTGTAATTATGCAAAATTTAGATCCACTTATAATTTGTTTCTCTACACACAGGGTTCTCCTAAGAAAATTGAGCTCAACGATAAGGTCTCTTTACTATTTAGTTATTTTTTTAAAAAATATTTGACTCTACCATGGTACTATTTAGAATAAAAGGAATAGTCTCTGAAATGAAAAATGGCCTTTTCCTCATCCTTTCTTTTTATTTATTTATTTGTTTTGCTGAGGCAATTGGGGTTAAGTGACTTGCCCAAGGTCACACAGCCAGGAAGTGTTAAGTGTCTGAGGCCAGATTTGAACTCAGATACTGACTTCAGGGCTGGTTCTCTATCCACTGTCCACCTACCTAGCTGCCCCTCATCCTTTCTTTTTAAAGAGTGCCAAAGCACTCTCGGGCTATAAAATCAAGAGTGTAATGCAAAGTTGGGAGTCAGAAGACTTGGGGCAAAGTCTCAGAGTCATGTAATGAACAAAGTGACGTGGGTAAATCGCTTCACCTCTATTCACAGGGGATAACACTTGATCTACTTACTTTTGCTGGGTATGTTGTGAAGAGAGAACTTGATAATCTAAAAACCCCTTAGTTAAAATTGCTATTATACAGTTCTCCCTGATGAGGAGTCAGAAGTAGGCATAATTTCAAAAACTCAAGAGATCAGGGAGAAATTAAAATCTCTTATTCTAGCCTCTTTATTTTGTAAATATGGAAATTGAGGCATAAAGGGACAGGGAACTGCAAGAGCCGAGACATTGAAGTAGTAAAGTAGTACAAAATGTATTCAAGTAGCAAATATCACCATTGCATCATAGATTTAGAATTGAAAGGAGGCCATATATCCCTTCATTATTCAGATGGAAACAGACCCAGAGAAGTTGAGTGATTTGAGAAAGACCACACAGGTTGTGACAGAGGCAGGACTTGAAGTCAAGTGCTCTAACTCCAAATCCAATCCAGCTGTGGTATAGTATATGGAGAGAGAATATGAAAGTTGTGAGAAATATAAGATAGAGTTGAAAAGGTCAAGACTATAATGTGGAAGGTATTAAATCTAATCTGGCAGCAGTGCTTAAGTGGAAGGATAAGAAATTAGATACAAAAGACTAGTTCTACAGATGCTTACCGTAGTAAGTTGGGATGATGTGAATATGAATGGTATACTAGAAGAGAATGAATGAAAAATATGTATTATATACTTAACTATTAGCCAAGAACTATGATTCAATGCCAGGGACACACAATTTTTGCATTATAAACAACTAGACAATCCCTATTTTAAAACACACTCCCTGTAGAAGAGACAGTACATAGAAAATCTGCAGGGTGAATAGAAAAGGTCTGCAGTTTTAGGAGTACAAGAGATGATAAGACCCAGGTGACCTGAGGCATTGAGGCAAGTGGCAATGTTCCAGGTTTTTAAAGTGCACCAGCAAGTTGGATGAGAATGCCTAATGGTTTGTCTAGTGGCTTTAAAGGTAGGGTAAAAAAAAAAAGCCTTGGAGTTTCTTATAATTAAGTGGCAGGGCAAATGATTAGGTTTAACAGTCACTAGAAGGATTGTAGTTGGTAATTTGAAGCTAATTCAAGCAGAATGTAAGTTTGCAAAATAAGAATCCACAAAAGTTGATGACTATTTGAATGTTACTGTTTTCCAAAATGAGAGGTGGTTTGGAGGAAGATGGGACGGAAGCTGAAAGACAGATAAAAATAGAGTTCCCTGGAATAAAAAAATAGATACCATTTACCATGCTGTCTTCTGCTCTATTTCACAGTCTCTGATTAACAGGGTAATTCATCTTTTTTTTTTTTAATTTATTTAAAACTAAATACAAAATAAGAAAATACACAAGAGAAAAGATAGAAAAAAAAAGAAAATTTTAAAAAACCATTGTCATGTGTTCAGCAGAACATTCAAAATAAGTAGCAAATTTTCATTTCAAGAAGGCATATATAATAGAAGACATTATGTTCATGCCTGTCTCTTTAGGAGTTATTCTTTTGTTCTCTGTTGTGCAGTTTTTACTTTATTCTTTTTGCCCCCTTTCCCCCTACCTACTCCAAATAGGCTACAGCTAAGCACAGATAACATTTTTGCATACATACATGTATATGTACACATACATACACATACACACATATGCATTTACACATACATAGACATGCATCTAAAACAATATAAATATGATTGGCATAATGTAGATTTCTCTCTTGATTAAATCTTTATTTTTGACTTTGTCTGAGATCAATGATTACTAGCCCTACTTTTTTTTCCTTAATAAATTAGACTTCTGATCTTTGTTATTGTGTTTGTGCATATCTCTTATTTTCTGTCTCTGCTAACTTTTCTACTTTAGTTCTCAACTTGACTTGCTATTATTTAACCTCCCCCCACCCATGGATTCCTCCTTTACCTTCTACCCCTATCCTTTCCCTCCCTTTTTATCCCTTCCCCATTAATCTATACAACCTGTCCCACTGTTGTAAATCTACACATTCTTTTATACCCTACTTTATCTTATTCTCTCCCTCATTTCTTTATAGATTTTGGAGGTGCTATGTCCTTCATTGGTGTGTGTGTATAAAATGTATATATGTTTGTATGTATTGTTCCCTATTTAACCATTACATTGCTGATGTGAGTAGGTTTTCAGGACTCCTAGCCCTACTACCCCATCTGATGCCTTTGTCAGTTCTACTCTGCACCTCATTCATATGGCATAATTACTATTTTTACCTTTTCCTAGACAATTTTGCTTTTTACAGTCAGATCATTCTCACCTCTGCCCCAATCTCTTTTTTGACATACCCAGTTACTGATGTCAATTTTAGATGTATGGTTTATATTTTCATGTATACAACATGAAGTTTGTCCTTGTTTGTCCCTTGAAATGTCTTTGATGTTGACTCTTATATGTTAAATTTTCTATTGAGTTCAGGTTTGGTTGAGACAAAATCTTGAAAATCTTTGAGTTCATTAATTGTTGGTCTATAATATTGTAGGACCTACAGTTTTGTAACTGCTAATAAATCCTATATAATTTTAATTGTAGCTCCAGAATATTTTTATTGGTTTTGTTTGTTTGTTTTTTAATTTTCTCTTTGATCTGAGGATTTTGAAATTTAGCAATAATACTCCTATATGGTTTCCTTTTAGGAACTCTTTGAGATTTGTGATCTGTGGATTTTTTTTTTTCTATTTCTATTTTGCTCTCAGGTTCTATCACTTCAGGATCGTTTTCTTTAATTGATTCTTATTTTATTGTGCCAAGGTTCTTTTTTTTTTGGTCACAGCTTTCAGGCAATCCGATTATTCTTGGGTTTTCTCTTCTTGATCTGTACTCCAAATGTTATTTTCTTATAAAATATTTTACATTCTTCTATTTTTTTTTTCATTTTTTTTTTCTGTTTTGTTATTTCCTTGGCCTTTTAAAGCTTCACTGGCTTCCCTTGCCCATTTCTAATTTTCAAAGAATTATTTTCTTGTTTAAGATTCTGGATCTCCTTTCTTTTTCTAGTCACATAGTCATCTTGTTTTTCCTTTGATGGACTTTTTCTTTTTTTAAGTTTTTCCCCAATCTCGCTCGTTTGATTTTTAATCTTTTTTGAGTTCTTTTGGAAATTCTTTCTGTGCAAGTAGCCATTATTCTTTGAGGTAAAAGAGGCTTTTTTTCTTCAATGTCCTCTCTGTCCAGTGTCCTTACTATTGCCATAGTAAGTTTCTGTGTTTGGGATTTTTTCTCTTTTGCCTGCTCTTTTTTTTTTTTTTTTTTAATAGGAACTTATTAATATAAGCACTTCTAATGCTGGGGTGGGGAGAACATTGCCTCCGGCTTTCACTTCAGATCTTATTTCTGGCCTGGAGCCTCAAAGAATTCTACCCTCTTACAAGTGCTCACAGGTAGCAGTTTTCCTACCCTATTGCTTCTGTGCATTGTGTTTTGGTTCCTTTTTGCTTATCAAGAGAGGTTCCCTCAGGTTTCTAGGACTCAGATCCTAGTCTCCTCAGGCAGGTGGTGAAAGTTCCTGTGGTTGAGGCTGAGCCTACATTTAGACCCAGGGAGCTCCAGGGCTTTTAGATTGCTGTTTTTTTAGAGGTGTGTACACTTCATACAGGTAAAGCTCTGTTCTGGGTTCTTTATTTGGGTTTTCACTAGTTGTCTTTAGAAGGACTCCTGATCTGCCTTGAGTCTTATTTGTTTTTTATTGGTCTATGTTTTGCCTTGAGGGATAATCTGGAGAATTTGAAATTTTCTGACCTAGTCCACCATTTTCTCAGAATCTTCCTCAGAAAGTTCATCTTGCCAAGACTGGCTCTTCTATTCATGTTCTTGATTCTCTCCCCTTCAGTCTCCTCTGGGAGCTTTTCCACTGTCTCCTCACCTCTCCATTATTAACTGATTCCTTCTCTGCTATATTTCAGATATGTCCAGGCCTCTCTCATCCTTAAAAGAATCTTCACTAGACTCACCCTTTTCTCTTGTTCACAGATAAACTGCCCTTTTCCCTTCACTTATTTTCCATTCTTCAATCCATTGTAGATAGGTTTCCAGTCTTTTTCTCCAGTGAAACTACTGTCTTTAAGATTATAAATAACCTTTTAATTCTTAAATCCATTTGACTTATTTATCAGACCTCATCCTTGAATCCTTGAGTAGCTTTTAATACTGTTGACCTCTCCCTTCTTAAAACTCTTTTCACTTAGCTTCCATAAACAATTCTTTTTCCTGGTTCTTTTGTTTATTTAAATGCTACTTCTTTGTAGTACATTATTTAATAGCACCTACTTTATTTCTCATTTTATATCTAATTTCTAAGGATTTATAGAAGGTATTCTTTGTATCAAATGAATGTTTGGATTACAAGATCTTTAAAATCCCTTTCAGCTGTAAGGTTCTTTGAAAGTATGGAAGATTGGGGTAAAGAAGGATTGCATTGGTCCCAAAGTTTTGAATATAAAGAACTAGAAGAATGGTGGTATTAATTAGGAGGAGAAAATAGATTGGCGAGGAGGAAGACAATGAATTTAGTTTTGAAAATGTTGAATTTAAGATGTCACTAGTTTTGGTAGGTAGAATTGCAAGTATGGACTTGGCTAGTGAGAATATTCTTCTTGGATGTGATCATTAAAGGCATAGGAGTGGATGAGGTCAGCAAGGGAGAGAATGTAAAAGAGGAGACATTGAAATATATTTTTATTTTCCTCCCCTTCCAGAGGTTGCCAAACCAAAGCCACGTCATGCAATGAAGCGGAAAAGGACAGCTGATAAGTCCACGAGCACCAGCGATCCTGTTATTGAGGACGATCATGTGCAGGTGACATCCTTTTATTTATTTGTTTGTTTATTTTTGGTTCTAAGCAGTAAATTTTCTTTTTCTTGTACCATGTAGTGGTTTAGTTGCATTGCACAGTATATCTGTATCATTTCTTTGTTTTACAGATAAAATATAAATGTAATAGAATGAAAACTCAGTTTATAATCAGAAGATTCTAAAGGCCCTATAAATTTAATTATCCTCTAAATAATTATTTTTCCAGTGTATCTTCTTTTGGCTTGAAAGTGACTCTGAGTTCTCAGAGGCTTCTGTTGCAGAAAGCAAAATCTAGCAGTTCCTATCAAGCTGGAAGATACAAGAAATATATATATTGTGAAGGTGTTGCCTTAAAACTAGCCTAGCTCAGTTCAAAGAGGCTCATTACTAGGATTGCCATTGGGTAGTGGTTTTTGGGTTTTTGGGTTTTTTTTTTACCCCTCAGTTACAGCAACTCACAAAGACTATTGCAAAGCATGGAAGGAGTTACGTATGTCAATGAAGGTAATAAAGACACTTTTGAAATCATGGGGTTTTATAGTATTTGTTAAACTCTCACATATAGTGTGGACTCTACTGAAGGGTTAATGAGCCCCAAGGACAAAAATATGGTTAATAACAGAGTTTAGGTAAGGGCTTGAAGTAGAGATAGCACATTAAGAATAAAAGAAAGAACTTTATCAGCTGAAAGTAGATATTAAGAGCTCTATTCTAGGTATGAAGGATATCATGAACATAAAACTAGAGAAGGCAAGATAAGAATGGGGAATGGAGAGTAGTCTCTTTGGATTGAAAATTTAAATACAGAAAAGGAGACTAATATGAGAAGGCACTTTAAAAAACAAACAAAAAAAAAAAAAAACAGTTTGGAACCAAAGAGTGAAAGACTAATTGAATACCAACATCAATTCTTTATTTATTAGGCATTAGGATGCTACTGTAGATTTTTCATATAGAGGAGTGATAGTGATCAAGGAGTGCATTAGAAATAATTACTGTGAAAGTTTTCTAAAAAACGAGATAGGAGATTCTGGTTATAGGAAAACCATTTAGAAGTTTTTTAGAACAGTCCAGTCAATAAGAGATAAAAGCCTGGACTAGAGTTGTGGCAATGATGTTGGAAAAGAGAACACAGAGTACTTATTTTGGTAGTGGAATCAACAAACTCTTTGGGTGTAGTGGGAAAAGGAAAAGACAAAAATGATTCTAAGGTTATAAGGAAACATAGCATTTTTAAAAATATTAGTATAAATAAATTGAAATTGAAATTTGTTTTGTATCAATTTTGTCTTTCATTATCAACAGGTTCTTGTCTTAAAATCCAAAAATCTTGTTGGAATCACATTGACTAACTGTGGAATCACAGATCTAGTACTAAAAGATTGTCCTAAGATGATGTTCATTCATGGTAGGTGTTTATATTCAAGGTCTGGAGTACTTACTTTGTTAGTACCAGGAGCTATATTAGATCACTGTGTTGTGAACTTGGGCATCTTTAAAAAGTGATTTCTCATATGCATGGTTGATAATTAAGTAGTCAACAATACTATTTCAACTAAGAGAAGAGAGATTTTACAGTTTTAGCGATTGCTAGCTGTTTAGATTTTGGATTTTGTCATAAGGAAAAAATGTACTAGTTCTAGTACTTCCTTTTAGATATAGGTGGTTTCATACTCTGAGGAATGTCTTTTCAAACTCTATCAAAGAGTAATTATGGCTTCTATCATTCCTAATCATATCTTTGTACCTGAAATAATTGTTCTTTAGTGATTATGTTAGGGTTCATGTGCAGAAATTTTCTTGTCCTGCCTATAGAGAATCATAAGGACTTATTATTACCTCAAATAGCAGCATCATATGAATGAAATTATTATTTCCAAAGTAAGTTATTTATATTTGTGATTAACATAATGGAAAAATAGGACATCTCACTGGAAGTAATCATGATGATAAAGGCCTACTTTAAAATTGTGTACAGTTTTCTTGATCATGCGATTGTACAGCTGAGCACCAGCTTCATCAGGGCTTACCAAATGGAAAGTCATCTTATATGGGCCTGGCAACAGATTGTATAATGCACCAGATGATCTTTAAGATTTCTTTCAGCTTTCTAATCCTGTGATATCAAGTATAACGGGTTTTTCCCTATGACCCATGTATTTCTGGACTAACCTAATAGAAATAAGGCAGCCACGTGGGCAATTCCTTATTTCCTATTATTATCATCTTTATTTATGAATAAGGCCAGAGAAGAGATCATAACATTATAAAAATGGTTAAGTATTCTTAGAAGTAATCTAGTCCAACTTCTCAACCATGCCCTAGAATCCTCTCAGTAGCACCTTTGACCAGAGATCACTTTTGAACACTTCATTGATTAGGCAGCCATGACCTCTAGAGGCAACCCGTTCCTGATGTCTATAGCTCTGATTTATAGATAATCATTCCTTGCATTATCTTCCTCATTTCCCTGTAATTTCTAGCCATGGTCTTAATTATGTCTCAGAGCTATATAAAGTATCTCTCTTACAGCTACTTCACTCATGGGTAAAGACATATATAAATCCAGGAGTAGGAAATAAACTTATTCATGAGGGCTCAGCAGCATTTATGTAATAAATTTATGTAATACCTACTATATGCATAGATATCATATGCAGTGCAATGCAAAGAGGATCATCTCTGGAGTCAGAAAGACCTGGTAAGTGCTTCAGGCACTTATTAGCTACAGAACTCCTTCTCCAAGTTGGCCATTAATGTTTTTTTCTACATTGGGAAGTAGGAGGGCATGACTTCTTGTATAGGTTCCACAGGTACTCTGTAGATTTAGACCTAGACTGCACTGATATTGAGGCACACTTTCAGGGAGGTCATTTCACCAATAGCAACTCATAATTCCATTATTTCAGTGCCATAATATCTTTGTTTTCATAATATCTTTGTGCTTCTCTTTATTCCCCTGTCTGGTACTACGCTAAGTTACCAGGCTTAACTTTTTAAAGGCCACCAAGGTTATGGTCAATCTTCTTTTAGCCAATGCTAAACTTAGTTCAGTCAGATAAAAAGATTTATGTTTTACAAAGTAATAACAGAATATAGATATGTTTTTGCACTTAGTTTAACTTCTCAGCACCATTACTTCTGTTATCTACCCTTTTCTGTGATTATATCAACTAGACTGGGTTTGAAATCATCAATTATTCTCTTCCCTACCCTTTTACTATATAATAACAGATCCTTCAGATACTGTCTATCATATACTGCCAATGTGAGTCTAGACAAATGATTTAGCCCCTCAGTTTCCCAGGTAACTCTCTAATTCTGTAATTGGATAGCATGGGGCTCTCTAATTGATAGGTTTTGACTTCCCAGAAATGTGGAAATGTTTAGGTAGTTATGGAGTTAAGGGTAATTTAAAGCATATTCCCCTCCCCTCAAGGACTTTACAGTCTTATAGCAAACCTTTTAATTGAGTCTAGTTGTCCATATTTCAAGTTGCATTCAAACAGTTATAGGTTTTTTGTTTGTTTTGTTTTGTTTTGTTTTGCTGAGGCAATTAGGATTAAATGACTTGCCCAGTATCATATAGCTAGGGTTAAGTATCTGAGATCTGATTTGAATTCAGGTCCTCCTGACTCCAATCCATTGCACCACCTAACTTCCCCTCCCAGTTATACTCTCAAATTTCTTTGCTTATCTTTTCCTGCCAAATTCTTTGGATTTAATTACTCCAAGAACTCAGATTCTATTCAGTATATCATTTTGCTTATGCTTTTGAATCATAATCTGGTGCATACTCTATTTTCCCCAGAAAAGTTCTTGTGCCCTTTATGTTGGCTTCTGATCATCTGTGGATCATTCCTTATCCCTTATGTAATAAGGAAAGGGTCAGATATGCTTTTGTAATATTAATGTCTCATGCCCAGACTAAATCTAGGGCCTGTCAGGAGGAAGATAGAATTTATAGAATCATTGACAAGATTCTGGTTGTCTCACACAGCCTTTCCATTCAACACAGAATTCTCTTAGGATGGTAGTAACATACTTGTTCTGCCCTTCTTGTTCTATTAGTACCATTTTAGTGTTGGTATAAGCCTGGACAAAAACTACTTTATGAGAACTGGCTTTTTGTTCATCTAGTTCTTGTCCATGAGATTGTATAGATTAAGACTCAAGTACCAATACTTTCATATATTTATTCATTTAAACAAACACTCATTGAGCATGAACTGTTTAGGACCCTGTGTTAAGTGCTTGAATTTACACAGAAAATCTGAGTTTGTGGGTAGAGAATGGATAATGACATTGAGTTCTGCTTTGATTTTCTTTTTTAAAAACTAAACTACATAGTGATTTGCCCTATTATTGGAGGCCTTAGGAGAAATTGATTATCGATGTTGAGGATGTTGTTGAAAAGATTCTTGTTCATATTGGTCTTGTTAGTCTCTGAGATCCTTTTCAGCTCTGAGCCAGGGATTAAAGAGATTCTCATAGCTTTCCTCAGCCCCTTGGGCTGTGTTTGATACCCATACCTTTTTTTTTTTTTTTTTTTTTGCTGAGGCAATTGGGGTTAAGTGACTTGCCCAGGGTCACACAGCTGTTACATGTCTGAGATCAGATTTGCACTCAGGTCCTCCTGACTTCAGGGCCGGTGCTGTATCCACTGCACCACCTAGCTGCCCCTGACACCCATACCTAAAGTTCTGACATCTTTCTTGAGCTTTGAACTGTCTTGTATGATTATTTTTAACTACTTCTGGGATCTGTCTGTTGTAAAGTTTTTTATTGAAGTTTTTTTGGGCTGTGTGATTGGTCTAAAGAGATAATTTGGTATGCTGGAAAAGACCATTGCAATCAAAAAAACTGCTCTGGCACTAACTGTCACATACCAGTTTTGTGACTTTGCTAAGTCCTCACCTCACGTGGCCTTAGTTTTAAATACATAATATGTATACAATGCTGTGAGATTAAGTTGAAATGATCAAGGATTTTGCAACCATAAAATATTTCACAAATGAGTGTGATAATTAGAGCATAGAAATAGAGATGGAAGGAACCTTAGAGGCCATCTAATTCAACCACTCATTTTATGATGAGACAATTGAGATCCATTGAGTGAATAATTTGCCCCAGGTCATACAGAATATATAAGCTCAAAAGGTCATGTAAGTAAGAGAGCCAGAATTTGAACTCAGTTTTTCCAACTCCAAATTCAACATATTTTCTACTGAACTCTATTCCCTCTCAGTTTGACTTCATCTTAGTCTAGAAAGATTATGACTAGTCTTTGGAATGAGTCAGAACAAGTCATGTTTCTGTGTTACTTTAGTTATATTACTGGGATTTTAGAACTTTGCTTTCTTTTGTAGCTACAAGATGTCGAGTCCTGAAGCACTTGAAAGTTGAAAACGCACCAATTGTGAACCGATTTGACTATGCTCAGTGCAAGAAACTGAACATGGATCAGGTACTAGATCAAATCCTAAGGATGCCTGCAGAAAGAAATCGGATTATATACCTTCGCCCAATGCAGCAGGTAGAGCTAACTCCGCTTTTGATTAATGGGGTTACTTTTTGATTACCTTTCTCTTATGCATTCACTTTTTAGATCTTTGCATTTATACTGTCCTCCCACATATTTTTCTTAAAAATGAACCTTATAGAACTTCATCATTAAAGTTGCCATAGTAGAGATTTTCTAAGCACTTGAAAATTTGACCAAAGGAAGATTGGCATTGTTGCCTATCCTTGTTGCCTCAATCCATTGTTGCCTCTTTCCCTATTACTTAGATTGTTTCAGTGGTCTGACTTAATCTTATTTTCTTCATTCTCTTTCATCTAATTTATCTTATACTTGTCAGATGGATCTTGGTGGTATACAATTAAAAGAGAGAATGAGAGTGTATATATATATATATATATATGTGTGTGTGTGTGTGTGTATCACTTTTTGGATCTTTTTGGTTTCTAAACAGAGATGAAGTCATAGATTTAGAGCTAGGATGAGTCTTAGGAGCCACCTAGCTCAACCCCTTCATTTTTCAGATAAGAATACAAGGCCCCAGAAAGATTAAATGGCTTTTCCAAGGCTACATAAAACAGTGATAGAGGTCAGATTTTAACATAGGGACTAACATCTATGGTGCTTCAGGATCTGTCTTTAAACTGCTTTTCAGCTTTGTCTCTTGCTACTCCTCCTCACCTATTCTACATTTTAGCCAAACTGAACTACTTGCCATCCTATAACTATTCCATAATATCCCATTTCCATCTTTATTCATACTCTGCCCTATATCCCTAATGCCTTCTTCACCCAATGAAGTGGGTGGTTAGCTTTGCTTTTGATTAATGGTATTGCATTTTTATCACTCCAGCCTCATACATTCACCTCTTAGATTGTATCCATCCTTCCAGGCCCAGCTCAAATGGTACCTTTGTCCCTTCATTTGAAAGTGATTTCTCCATCTCATAGCACTTTTTACTTCTCTTGTACTTTTTTCATACTTCAATGAATCTATGATTTCATTGATTCAGGTACCGCCTCCCATGGTGCAAATTACAATACATCCATGCCTTCTCATCCTATCCAACTCTTACCCATGCCATCCCACTGCAAATCCCCTACCTACAAAATGTTGGGAACCTCTCCCTAAATTTCTTGACATTTCGTGGATTCTTAAGGTGCATGTGGGCTGTCACTGTTATCTCTCACTCACCATGTATCTAGCCATCCTTCTTTTCCAGTTCTTTGTCTCTCAGATGATGATGCCCCTTATGCTGCCTCTGCCCAGCTCTTTTGGTAATAAGATACAGCTATTGTGCTTGCCATGTATCTTAGCATATGTGAAAATAAAAGTTATATATTTACCCTAATATATTTTGTAGTTTCTTAAAGACCTGGACTGTCTTTGTTTTGTTTTGTTTTTTTATATCCCCTATCTCTTAACCTAATTCATTTGCACAAAATAAAGAATTATTTATTTAAATAAATGAGTAATAGACATTTACTATTGATAAACATGTGCCAAATACTATGCTTGATACTAAGGGGAAGATAAATCAAAGACATGAACTCTACCTTTAACAAGATTATAATCTAAAGGTAAGAGTATAGGTGTCATAGAATTTAGAGCTAGAAGAGATCTTAGAGATAGTCTGGTTCAGTTCCTTTAATATTATAGATTAGCATATTGAAGCCCAAAGAGATGTCCTTTGCATCAGATCACAAAGTTAGTTAAATGGCAGAGGCGAATTCTAACCAGCCTCTTCTTATAGTCCAGGGCTTTTTCCATTATATTGTATTGCCTCCTAACAAGAGCCTGAATTTCTCTAGCTGAACAAAATGCCTTCCTCTCAGCAACCCTATGAAGTACAGATGGTAAGTGATATTATTCCACTTTGCAGCTGAATAAACTCTAAGATTCAGAGAAAGGAGGTATTTCCACACCTATATAGCTGGTTAAAGGATAAGTGCCCAAACTAGAACCCAAGGGCTGTCTTGTATTCACAGCCCATCTCTGAGAGGTAGTTCTGCTGTTCCTTTGGCTCTCCCTTCTTGACCCATCTTGGCTCTGAGCCCTCCATCTGTATCCTTCCCCTTAGGTCGACACACTGACTTTGGAGCAGAAGATATTCAGCGGCCCTTATCCCTATCACATCTGTATCATTCACGAATTCAGTAATCCTCCTAATGTGCGGAACAAAGTTCGCATTCGCAGTTGGATGGACACAATAGCAAACATCAATCAGTAAGTATCCATCTGCACAAAGGCCTAGAGAGGCCCGAAGATTTTCCTACCTTTGAGAAGTAGAACCCACAGGTGACTCAAAGTCATAGTCCAATGAAATAGTCCCATTACAGGGACAAGACCCTCAGTGGTCACTTAATCCAGCCCCTCATTTTGTAACTGAAGAAACTGAGGCCCAGAGAGGTTGCCTAAAGCCACACAAATAGCTAATGTCAGAGTCAGGATTCAAACCTAGACCTTTTGACTCCAAAGTCAGCTTTCTTTTCCCTGAACTAT
The DNA here is from genome assembly GCA_023553655.1 of Myrmecobius fasciatus. Lineage (NCBI taxonomy): Eukaryota > Metazoa > Chordata > Mammalia > Dasyuromorphia > Myrmecobiidae > Myrmecobius > Myrmecobius fasciatus. Next base: position 99,387 of record JAJPUD010002026.1, on the reverse strand, counting down.
TCTGCTTCTGTTTCTGTAGGACACTCACCTGAAGCCTCTTTAGATAAGTGACAGGTAATGATTTTTTTCAATTTAGATTGAAAAGTACTGACACCTATCAGCAGCCATCTTATGTTTTTAGTTGTCCCTGAGCCAGTCATGAACAGTATTCAATCTGTACTTTAGGAATTCTATCCTGCTTTCCTTCTTTCTTGAATTAGTAACTCACATTTCTAGACTTTTTTAAGATTCATAAAATACTTTACTTACAACTCTGTGGGGTAGGTTTTTCAGGTGTTATTATTCCCATCGCTCATAGATAAGTATCAGAGCCAGGACTTGGACCAGGTCTTTTGACTAGAAAATCATTTCTTCTTCCACGTTACCACATTGCCTCTTGAATTCTGCCTATGTCTAACCACTGCTTGATAGCTAAAGCCATACTCTTAGGATCATATGATGTTAGTATTGAAAGTGACCTTATAGATCATTTAGTTCATGAAACAAGGCCTAAAAAGGTTGAGTGACTTGCCTGAAACCTCAGCCTTTTTCAAGTGACCACAGATCTTCACTACTGTTTCACCCTGTACCTTAGGTATCCCAGTCTTTTATATTCCACCAAGCCATATTGAAATTTTTGGTAGAGGTGTTTATTTACCAGGAAAAAAATAATTTATAATAAGTGAGAAGTTTATGAAAGTTAGAGCATTCCACAATTACTTGACCAGTAGTAACTGAATAATGCTAAACTTCTTAATTTAAACTCACTTTTTATCCCATCCAGAATTCAGAAGTGACCCTTTTACAAGCCTATGATTTCCACCACTACATATAATCCCTTTCAAAATAGCTCTCACTCTTCAGGAGGATCCTTGTTTTCCAAAACTTAAGACAGCTTTTCTGAATACTTATTGTTTTGTGTCTTTTGGAATAAATGTATGGAGAAGAGAGCTCATTTAGTTTAGAAATCCCAAACGTAATGTTTCTTACAAAAACCCAGGATATAGAGAAAGTCATTTTCTTGCTAATTTCTCTTCTTAACTCTTAATAACAGCTCCCATTTCTAACATGCTTTAAGGCCTATAAGTACTCACCTTACAAATACATCAGTGTCTTCCTTGTCTTTTAAAAAGGAAGTAATTTGGCCAAGATAATATCATTATGTGGAACATCCAGCATTTGAACCCAACTTTCCCCAACTTAAAAGTCTAGCAATCTTTCCACTTTACAAGACTCAGAATGTGCTTGATATGTGTGCATATAAATAGGTACAATAGAATCAACCCTTCAGTCATAAGCAGTATTTTGAACATTCTCCTAAAATATTCTCATTTTGTAATTTATATTGTGTTTTCCCTTTGCCTGCAGAGAACTCATTAAGTATGAGTTTTTTCCTGAAGCCACACGAAGTGAAGGAGACCTAAAGAAGTACACCAAATACCCTTGGGGAAGAGAGATTTATACTTTAGAAGGTAACTGTTGGACACACACACTCTCTCACACACACATGTTTTCTTAAAACATAGAACAAGACTAGATGCTTGTATGGGCTACATAGGTAATTAGGTCAGCAGTTATGGTAAACTTCACAAAAGACAGGAATGTGGATTGATTCTATATCTGCCAATAATAGGGCATGAGGAATGATGACTGTTAAGTCTGTTTGTATACATTATTATGAAAGGCCTTCACAATAGTAGTACTTTAGCATAATTTAAAAGTTTGAGAATTGAAAAAAAAGCTGAAAGTACTAGAATAAGAAAGAGATTATAGACTATCAAATGTTAATACTTAGAAAAGATCTTGGGGGACAGTCAAATGCATTTATTATATAAAAGAAGTTGAAGTCCATACAACATATCATTTTCATGCTCTCTATTAATGTTTGCTTGCATTGTGTTTCCTTCTTTAGTTATTTTTTTGTTCATGTAGATATGGTGGTTCTTGCACAGCAAGATAAGTATGGAAATATGTATACATCTATTCGACACTTGTCAAGTATTTTAATATAATTAACATGTAGTGGACTTCCTGCCGTCTAGGAGAGGGGAGGGGGCTAGGGGGGAAAATTGGTAATGGAAAGCTTTGTAAGGGTCAGTGTTGAAGAACTACCCATACATATGTTATGCAAATAAAAAGTTTTAATAATAAAAAAATTTTTTTTAAATTAAAAAGTTGAAGTCCAGAGAAAAACGGGATTCCCCAAATTATAAGAGCAGGTCCATATCTCCTAATTATTAAACTCAGTGTTCCCTCCTTTCAACCACAGGTTTCCTAAGTGGTAAGTCAGTAGAGAGAACACACCTCAATTTCTCTTTTAATTGATATTCTTGTCATTTGAACTGGAATAATTGACCTCCTATATGTATTCTTACTTTAGGTGTTGTGGACGGAGCTCCATATTCTATGATTACAGACTTCCCATGGTTGAGATCACTACGAACAGCAGAACCTAATAGCTATGCAAGATACGACTTTGAAGATGATGAAAGAAGTAATTACTGTTTGCTGTACTTTCTTGTTTTGTTGTACTTGATTGCTTAAAGAACTCTGATATTTTAGTTGAATATTCTTCAAGAAATGTAAACTTTGGGAGGCAGCTAGGTGATGCACTAGATAGAGCACCAGCCCTGAAGTGAGGAGGACCTGAGTTCAAATCTGGTCTCAGACATATAACTCTTCCTAGCTGTGTGACCCTGGGCAAGTCACTTAACCCCAGTTGCCTCTACAAAAAGGAAAAAAAAAAGTAATGTAAACTTTGAAATGTTCTAAAATATTGAAGGTATTTTCCCCCATTTTCAAAAAAATGGCCCTAATTTATATTTAAAAGAGGAAACTGTCAACATAAAGCATTTAATAGTTGCTGAGATTCATCTGCAAGAATGAACAGATTTATTCTGCTTGGACCAGAGAACAGAATTTAGGGGTATAGGACAAAGCTCCAAGAAAACAAATTTTGGCTCACACAGAGAATCTAGAAGTAGAATAGATGGCCTCATAAGACAGTGGGTTCTGTACTCCTGGAAGGCCCTTGTGGATGCTGTTTTAGAAAATATTTCTGTTCAAGTGGGGCTTGGGTTTTGAACTCTCTGTTACTTTAGTTAGTCTAAAATGGTGTGATTTTGATTTCCTCCACTAAGTTTACTGCACAAGTTTTCATATTAACTATGCTACTAAAGGTAAAACAAATACAATTTATAAATATGTTTTATTATTTAAAAATTTTCCTTGATATTTGTTCTTAAGCTTAAAGAGGAATTAGTTTCATGGAAAGTCATTCAGGTTACAAGAAGTTTATATACTGTTGGACTTGGGTTGAATCAATTATCTCTTGATCAGATAGACTGTTCTGTTGTATATCTTCCTTGATAGGAACTTACATATCCAATCAAATCATAATAAATATTCCTCAAAAGATCATAGAATTCCAGAATCAGGTCTAGAAGGGATTTCAGAGGTCAGTTATTTAATTACCAGATTCCTCATTTTTTAGCTTACAAAGCTAAGATCCAAATAGGTTATGAGACATTTTTAAGTACAGATAAATAGCAAACTCAGGAAGCAAATTCAGGTAATATTTGAATCTTCTAATTCTAAATACATTTCTCTTTGCTTATCATTCTCTTACTGCTTACCATTATAGTGTCTAATATTGTATTTTCATATAATTGATCTTGAGAGACTGATCTTTTTGTTTTTTTGCTTCTGTGAAACCCTTTGCTATACAATAAAGCTGCCTCTAAGAAGACATATGCAGAAACTGGGTTTTTAAATTACCCTAATAATCATGTCATTCTTCCTCCTTCTTTTTCTTCCCAGCTACCATTTATGCTCCTCGGAGGAAAGGGCAGCTCTCTGCTGATATCTGTATGGAAACTATAGGGGAGGAAATCTCAGAGTTGCGTCAGATGAAGAAGGGAGTTTTTCAGAGAGTGGTCGCCATTTTCATCCATTATTGTGATGTCAATGGAGAGCCAGTAGAAGATGACTACATATGATTGGGTTGCGTGTGCCCCACCAGCCACTGGTTACTCCCATTTTCCAGCTATTCCTCTGGTAGAAAACAAGAGGATGTGTTGGGCTGCCTTAGTGCACTGCAATGTCTCAGGGCCAGGTCCTCAAAGGGGGTGGGGGATCCTGGCTTGATTTGGTGTAGAGTTATGTAGTAAATGTATAAGGAACATTAACAGTGTGTACAAAGATTTGTACATAGTGGAAATATTGGGGTTGGGGGGGAAAGCTTCTTGGAGCTCAGACTTTATATCATATGTTTATAGAAATTTAATTTAAAAATCCATTTAAATGAAGGCAGGTAATACAGAAGAGTTGACACAGTTGTTTGTTTTTTTTTTTTTTTTCTTGGCTCTTTCGGTTTCTAAGTGTCTCTTCATTTGCCAAGCCAAGACCTCAGTTGCTTCATTCAGAAAAATCATTGGCGTCTCCTTAAATCTGTGCCTTTTTCTTCCTGAGTGAGTCTGTTTGAGTAAATCTGTTGAGCAGTTTGTGTGTCTCGAGTGCATTTAAAAAAAAAAAAAATCTGAGTGCTATAGCATAGGAGAACACGATTGGAGAGGGTGGAATAAGATTTTCTGTACGAGACTGTACTTTCTATTTTTTTTAAAAACATTACAGTTTCCACATTTCTTAAAATCAAGTAAATAAAAAAAGGCTTATGGACTGAAATTCCCTGAGTTTGAAAACCTGAATTCCAAAGCATTTTCTAGTTATTTATTTCCACATTCGATTGTGTATTTGTTTTATCTTGGAATATGAAAATAAAACTTTATTACAAACTGGGTTATTTTATTATTTATTTTTTATGGGTTCTTTTGTTTGCCTTGAAACCAGAGCCCTATTTCCAGAGGGCAGTAGGTGATACTACATGGAGACATAATGATTGCATAAAGACAGAAGTGATTTCTGGACCTTTATTTAATTGAATTTTTTTTAACTCCCTGCAAAACTAGGGGAAAGGGGAAAAAATGTTTTGCTAATCAGATTTGTAGTATGCCACAGCAAATCATTTGAAGAAACTGGATATATTTAGCCTGGCGAAGAAAAGACAGTCTGGGACATGCTGGTCATCTTCACATATTTGAATGATCTTCTGGTGAAATGGGGTTTTGGACTTGAAATTGCCTGACTTCAGAGGTCAGAATTATAAAATAGGTAGAAAATTCAGAGAAACACACAGATTTTGGCCCATTCTAAGGAAAAATTTCCTAACAATTAGAGCCATTTTCAAAGTGCAAGTGACTACCTCAGGAGACACGGAGGTTCCTGGTCACTGCAAGTTGTCGAGTAAAAGCAAGAGGATCACTTTGAAGAGAAGTCTATAGAAGGGTGATTACTGAAGTGAGGCAATGCAGGATTTATTCTAATAATAAGTTCACCTTGACTTTTCATGGCAAGTGAAACACTTTCTCCATAGCAGCCTTGTAGGAGATGGGGGATGCATGTTCAGAAAAATCAAATGACCTCCCCAAGGCCGCTCATATCAATAGCAGCCAGGCCTGGAAAGAAGGTGCTCTGACACCAGAACCAGTGCTTCCTATCACATCAAAAACTACCTCCTTCTATGGTTGACTTAAGGTTATGGGATTTAAAACTAAAAAGGATTCAGAGATCATCAAATCCAGTCTCATTTTAAAGTGAGGAAAACTGAAGTCTAGAGTGGTGGTCATTTACCTAAAGTCACACAGAAAATGTTTATTCTCTCTGAACTTCAGTCTGCTTATATGTAAAATGGGGGTACAACTTACACTACTTGTCCCCGGAAAGATTTCTGTAAGGGTTGCAAAACTCTGAGCTGTTCATTGTTCATGAGTGGCAGTTGAGGGAACTAGAAATTATGCCTGTGGAAGAGGGATGTGATTAATTCAAACACGCCTAGTAAAGGTCTTAAAGAAGTTGGTCAAACTCGGAGAATTGACAAGGAGGAGACATATTTGGCTTATTTTTGTAACTCTCCAAGAAGAGAGGCATTGTTCTGTGGAAGGAATAGTGCTAAGCCTGAAGTTGAGACCTAGGCTTGAGTCTTGGTTCAGATGTTTAGTGGCATAATTAAGTAAAATTACCCCACCTGTAAAATGAATATGCTGATATCACTCAACTCATAGGGTTATTTAGGAAAGTATTCTTTGGATATTTAAATCTCTGTAGAAATGGGAATTTTTAACAGAGCTGTTTAACACTGACACTGGGGAAGAGCAGCAGATAAAAGCATTAAGATAAAGTCCTGTTCCCAAGGATTCAGTCTTTAGGGGGAGTTAAGACAAAATTAAAATGAGGCAAATCATAAGTGATGCTTTAAGAGAATAATTCAGGGAGAAGAGATTTTTTTGTGAGAAGACCTCTTGGAAAATGGTAGTCTTGAAGTATGGTTTTTAGGAAGGGTCAGATTTCAATAGATGGAGGTATGGGGAGGCAATTGCAGGCATAGGGAAGGGAGTAAGCAAAATCAAGGATACTGGGAAGCATTGAAGGGTGAGGAGATTGCTTGCAGTTTAGTTTGGCTGGATCACAGAGTATATACATTACGCTGAAATAACTCATATTTCTATATTTCCTGAAGATCTGCCAAGTTTCCTAATAGCCCCATGTAGTAAATAGTATAGGAATGAACCAACTCCTTTGGAGATGAAATAATTTGCCCATAATGACAAAACTAAGTGTTGGAAGTGGGGTTTAAAATTCATGTCTTCAGTTTCAGAACAGTGACTTTTGTGTTACATTACATTGCTTCTTGTAGAAAAAAGTACAGTATGCCATGTCTGTATCATATTGATTCATCAAGCACCAGACTAATGTGCCTATGTACAGGCAGAAATAAATTTCCTGAGCAATGCTCTTCTCAGTCACTGGAGGGCACTGCTCTCTGATTTTTAGTGATGTTTACAACCCTGAGCATCTTGCATATTCCACTTTTCCAGCAGGCTATCAGTATAAAAATCACATGATGGCCAAGCCAAAACCTTAGAACATAGAACAGTTCAGGACAGGAAGGGACTTCAGTGAAAACCTGGGATTATAGATCAAATTAAGAGGAAGACCTCAGTTCACTGGAAAATCTCTGAGCCTTGTTTTTCTATTAAAGAGAATGAAAAAAAGGACTTCACATGGCTGTGAAAAGCAAATGAGAGTGTGTAAGTGCTTTGCGAACTCTAAGCCCCAAATGAGTATGAGCTGCTATGCAATATATTATTACCTTGGTTATACCCCAACCCTGCCCCATGTTTCATTTAAAGAGGAGAAAGCCCAAAAATGGATAATCATTTGCTAAAGGTCACACAGCACATCAGTAGGAAATCTTGGAGCTACAACACAAATATCCCTTCTAGTCAGGTATCTCTCCCTACCATACAATTTTATGAATCACAAATGCAAAGGAATGATAGCTTCCCTGGTAAGTTTATTGCTCTTATTTGTGGTGGCATGGGGGAGATGGCAGAAGAGAGGGGCACAATTCAGGGAATTAGAGTTTACACAGAATTCCCTATGATCTTTAACTTCAAATTATAGACTGTTCTTGATGTGACATTAGGGAAAAGGAGCAATGACTTTCTTTGCATTAGAGAAGGTAAGCTCTAGTTCTTCCTTAACCTCTGTTAACTCTGACCTTGGGCAAATAAATCCCATTACCTCTGAATTTCAGTTTACTCATCTGCAAAATGGAAGTTAGGATAATACTCTATACATCTCATAGCCTTGTGAGGAAAGCACTTTTTTTTTTTTTAGATTACAAAGCACTGAAGAAATGGGAGTGATAACACAGGCTCATCTCTGTTATTTTCTGGGGGATGGGGTGTAGGGGGAAGAAGGGTATAGGCAAGTAGGTTAAGTGACTTGTTCAGCATCACAAACCTAGTAAGGGAGACTGAATTTGAACTCGGGTCCTCTTGATTCCAAGGCTGGTGCTCTATCCACTGTGCCATCTATATGCCCCAGGCTCATATCTTTATGGATGCATCATTCCAGGATAAAAAAAATGTTTATATCCTGAGTCACAAATAAAGGAGAAATAAGAAATAAACAGGAAAGTCAACATTGCGATCTTTAGAGCTAGTCTAGAAAAGAGAACCACAGATTCTGTCCCAGACACAATCTTTATTTTACACTGTCCAGTGTCCCACAGTACAGTGACCTTTTTCTTATCTGAAGATATGAACTCCAGTTTTATCACAAGAGAAAGAATACAATTTCCTCTCTTTCCTCCCTTCCCTCCCCTTTCCTTCCCGAATTCCCAAAGCTTTAAAGCAATTTAATGGCACAGAATGGACATGTGAATATTACAGAATGTGAAAGACAGGATGGAAGAGGAAGTGGGAGCATCTTATACAAGAAGCTTTGACTTGGACTACTGCATGGGCTAAATGTAGAGATACATAGGACTGATTTATTATGTATCCCTAATCTGTATTGCACACTGCTTTCCTAGGACTAGGAAGTCAGGTAAGAACCCAGCTGGTCCAAATCAGAGAGCTCTAGACAAAGTTCTGATCGTGGCTTTTGCTAACTGCCTTCCAACTTTGGTGTTGTGTGGAGACTGTTGAAACAAAGGGTTCATTGCATTCAGCTCAGATCCCCAGGGTACAGTTCTACACATCATGGCAATACAGGGTGAGTTTGGATAGAGGTGAGACATTGAGACCCTTGTTGAGTTACTGAATTGTGCCTTCCAAACTTGATTTGTCCCTTCCCTCCACTATCTCATCAATAGTGTAGATCAGTTAGACATAAAGAGTGATATTATAAGCAAATTAGAGGAACATAGGATAGTTTACCTCTCAGACCTGTGGAGAAGGAAGGAATTTGTGTCCAAAGAAGAACTGGAACTCTTAATTGAACACCAGATAGATAATTTTGATTATATTAAGTTAAAAAGTTTTTGTACAAACAAAACTAATGTAGACAAGATTAGGAGGGAAGCAATAAATTGGGAAATCATCTTTACATTTAAGGGTTCTGACAAAGGCCTCATTTCTAAAATATATAGAGAATTGACTCATTTATAAGAATTCAAGCCACTCTCCAATTGATAAACGGTCAAAGGATATGAACAGACAATTTTCAGATGATGAAATTAAAACTTTCTAGTCATATGAAAAAGTGCTCCAAATCACTATTGATCAGAGAAATGCAAATTAAGATAATTCTGAGATACCACTACACCTGTCAGATTGGCTAAGATGACAGGAAAAGATAATGACAAATGTTGGAGGGGATGTGGGAAAACTGGGACACTGATGCATTGTTGGAACTGTGAACAGATCCAACCATTCTGGAGAGCAATTTGGAATTATGCTCAAAAAGTTATCAAACTGTGCATACCTACTGACCCAGCAGTGTTTCTATTGGGCTTACTTATATCCCAAAGAGATCTTAAAGGAGGGAAAGGGACCCACATGTGCAAGAATGTTTGTGGCAGCTCTTTTTGTATTGGCTAGAAACTGGAAATTGAATGGATGCCCATCAATTGGAGAATGGCTGAATAAATTGTGGTATATGAATGTTATGGAATATTATTGTTCTGTAAGAAACGACCAGCAGGATGATTTCAGAGAGGCCTGGAGAGACTTGCATGAACTGATGCTGAGTGAAGTGAGCAGAAGAACCAGGAGATCATTATCCACGGCAACAACAATGCTATATGAGGATCAATTCTGATGGACATAGTTCTCTTCAATAATGAGATGTTTCAAACCAGTTCCAATTGTACAGTGATGAAGAAAGCCAGGGAGAGACCTGTGGGATCTGAGTGTGAACCACAACATAGCATTTTCATGCTCTCTATTGATGTTTGCTTGCATTGTTTCCCTTCTCAGATTTTTTTTTTCTTATAGATCTATTTTTTCTTGTACAGCAAGATAATTGTATAAATATGTATACACATATTCTATTTGTCAAATATTTAAACATAATTAACATGTATTAGATTACCTGCCATCTAGGGGAGGGGATGGGGGGAAGGAGGGAAAAATTTGTAACAGAAAGCTTTGCAAGGGTCAATGATGAAAAATTACCCATGCATATGTTTTGCAAATAAAAAGCTTTAATAAAAAAATAAGTGTAGATCAGTTTGATCCCTGATATAGTTGCCCTATTCCTATTAATCCACTCTTAAATATTCTAGTGAAATTGTTAACCATTATCTTGAATTAGCTATTTCTCATAGTCTCAATGGCTTCTCCTTGCATGATTTTCTCTGAACAACTATATCCTCTTCAGCCTTCATCTTTCCATTACTTCACTTCTTTTGATACTAATATGGTATCAGTCACAAAGAATCAGAAGGAGAAGAGACATCACGTATCATCTGGATCAATCTCATAGTATAGATAAGGAAAATAAAACAGAGATGGAAAGCCATTAGCCGAAGACCATACAGCTCCCAGTGTCACAGGAAGGATAAAGCCAGGTAGTGTCACAGAGGACTAGCCCAGATACAAAACCAACTTTCTGGTCAGTCAATGGATACCATCTACTCCAATCATCCTCTCTGGCAAGTTCATTCAGCAACACTGAGAAAGAGGATATGGGGGGGGGGGGGAAGGTTGGATGTGGTGTGCCAAGAAGAAGGGAGGGAGCACTGCTGATTACAGGTCCAGATCCAGAACATTGTGTATAATCTGGAAAGCTGTTGCTCCTCAGAACCTTCTCTCATCTAGCCTGCTTATCCCTCTACAGCCTCCTATTTTCCTTACTGGTCTGTGGCGAAAGCAACTAGCTATTCAGAGAGAAGCAATGTCTACACTCAGCCTCTGACTCTCTTCCTCTGCCATTTCATCTAATTACTGGCATTACTACTGGTCTGGATCGCCATGACCTTTCAAAATGACAAGAACTTGGGTTGGCAGTCATAAGCATTTGTCATGAGCAATGATGGGAGTTTGGCTCTTTCCCACCCACGCTGGAATCTTTGCATCACTGTATAATCCGAGATTTTTTTTAAAATAAGGGAGACCTGCCATGTAGCCATGCAAAATGGACTCATTTTGCAGAAGTACAAATGTCTACTAAGTATAATCCTTCCACAGTGAAAGGGGGAAGAAAGGCAAACCTTAGCTTTTTTTTTTAAAAGAATAGATAATGCCCTTTTGAAAATACATAGAAGATGCTACAGTAAACCTATGGTTCCTGTATCCCTGAACCCAACTAATTTTTCTGGGCAGTGTCTTTTTTAAGCAGCTCTAGTCCTTGGAGAGGAACTCAAAGTAGTGATGAAGACCTAGCTCTAATATCTATTGATGATGTCATGTGTTTATCCACATACACATAGGTATTATATATATATATATATATATATATATATATATATACACATGTGCCATATTAGAAATTAAAACAGTATTATTATGAAAATAGTTTTGACTTCTTGAGACCCTGAAAAGGTCTCTGAGACCCATGGGCCCCTAGACCACACTAGGACTCTGTCCTAGAGCATGTGGCAGATGAGGAAACTGAGGTAAGGAGAAATTAGGTGACTCATCAAAGGTAAGACATTCCTTGAGGACTGGGACTGTTTTGTTTTGGGCCTTTGTCGTTCCCAGTGTCCAGCACAGAGCCTGGCATATAGCATGCACTTAATAGAGACTTACCTTTCAATTGACTGACCAGGTAAATAACATAGCTATTTCTCCTATTCTGGATTTTCTGTTTCTCATTTGAGAAATCTTTATACCATGGCGTGTTTTCTTTCCTTACGATATCAACATTCAGAGTTCAGCCACATCATTCATCTTGCTGGCCAAAGCAGGACTCTTTATCCAGGAAGCATAACCCTGTCCCTGAGAGATTTCAGGCCTTGGAATATAGACTTCTCTTTTGATACTCCATTGCCCCTGTATTCTTCTTACCTCCTAATGGGTCTCCTTATATCTATTCTTTAATATTTCCAGTCTGTCTTTCTCCCAGCTGCCCAAATAGTCTTTCTAAAAGACATCTAACCTTGTCACTACCTACTGCATATAAGTTTAATTATGAAGCCCTTAACCTGGCATTCAAAACTCACTTTTTTGCATCTGGTGTCATATTATTCCTTTTTTTACTCCTATATTCCAGAAAAACTGAATAACTGTTTCCTGATCTTGTTCTACTGTCTCTAATCTCCATTCATTTACACATGCCACTCACCATACCTGGACTCCACTCCCTCTTCATCTCAATCTATCAAAATTTTCCTTCAAGGCTCAACTCAAGTGCCACCTTCTCTATGAACTTTCCTCAGATTTCTCCCCTTCTCCATCTGAAATTGTCTTTTTCTTCAAATTTTGCAAGGTCTCATCACATTCTTCCTTGTATCATAGCTGATATTTTTTATATCACCCATATGCACATTAGACTTATTATCTTCTAGACCCTATAGAATTAGGACATTACAGCTAAAAGGGACTTTGAAAAAAATCCATTTTGGTTACCAAAGTAATATGATAAGAGTAAATTTCCAGAAAAGGGTTCTCCAAATTCTTACGTAAAAAGTGAGCTTATGCTTCAAAAACATATCCATATATTAGCTCAAAACCAAGACAAGCAACTCTCCCTCCATAGCCCAGGATCCCACTCAGAAATATTCCAGCCGCCCAATCCCAAATTCATTTTGAGATTCAATATCTTCAGCTTTTAATGGAAAAACAAAATAAAGGTATGACTGAAAACTTCCTTGGTAGACAGTCCAAGATGGCAGGTGGAGAAAAACATTCTAGCAATCAGTCAGAGTTTTCTGTTTGCTTAAAATGGGCTGCCATGGAAGGCAGTGAGTTCCCCATCTCTCTAGATTTTCATGCAGAGAGTGAATAACTACTCATCAGAGACATTGTAGTGGGAATTCCTGTTAAGAGAATTCCTGTTTAAAAAAAAAAAAAGGACTCAAAGGTCCTTTCAAACTCTGAGATTTTAGGATTCTATACTACCCTTTTACCTCCTTTCCCTGTAGTTAATTAAGGAAATTAGCCTTAGCCCTGACATCTGTCAAGCTTCATTTATAGAATTTTCCTGAGTTGATAAGCTAGAGAATGTGTAGAGAAGAATAATTAGGAACCTAAGATAATTCAAAACTGTATCCCCTAAAGATTAGTTGGACTGAAGATTATGGTAACCTAAATGAAATTGCTCACCAATTGGTCAGTTAAACATTTTCTTTTTTTAAAAAATTACTACTTTTTATTTGCAAAACATATGTATGGGTAATTCCTAAACATTAACCCTTACAAAGCTTTCTGTTACAAAATTTCCCCCCCTACTCCCCACCCCTCTCCTAGATGGCAGGAAGTCCACTACATGTTAATTATGTTAGAATACTTAAGAAATCGAATATATGTATAGTTATTGCGTCATTTTTTGTGCAGGAGAAATCGTATCTACAAGAAAGAATAATCCAATAAAGGAAATACAATATAAGCAAATCTCAATAGAGAACATGAAAATGTTATGTTGTGGTCCACATTTCACATCCCTCTCTCTGGGTGTATATGGCTCTCTTCACTGAACAATTGGAACTGGTTTGAAGCATTTCATTGTTGAAGAGAGTTGTGTCCATTAGAACTGATCCTCATATAGTATTGTTGTTGCCGTGAATAATGATTTCCTGGTTCTGCTCACTTCACTCAGCATCAGTTCATGCAAGTCTCTCCAGGCTTCTCTGAAATTGTCCTGCTGGTCGTTTTTTACAGAGCAATAATATTCTGTAACATTCATATACCATAATTTATTCAGCCACTCTCCAATTGATGGGCATCCATTCAGTTTCCAGTTTCTAACCAATACAAAAAGAGCTGCCACAAACATTCTTGCACATGTGGGGCCCTTTCCTTCTCTTATGATTTCTTTGGGATATAAGCCCAATAGAAACACTGCTGGGTCAGAAGGTATGCATAGTTTGATAACTTTTTGAGCATAGCTCCAAATTGCTCTCCAGAATGGTTGGATCCGTTCACAGCTCCACCAACAATGCATCAATGTCCCAGTCTTCCCACATCCCCTCCAACATTCATCTTTATCTCTTCCTGTCATTTTAGCCAATCTGACAGGTGTGTAGTGGTACCTCAGAGTTCTCTTAATTTGCATTTCTCTGATCAATAGTGATTTGGAGCACCTTTTCATATGATTATAAATAGTTTTAATTTCATCATCTGAAAATTGTCTGTTCATATCCTTTCACCATTTATCAATTGGAGAATGGTTTGAATTCTTATAAATATGAGACAATTCTCTATATATCTTAGAGATGAGACCTTTATCAGAACCCTTAAATGTAAAGATGATTTCCCAATTTGTTGCTTCCCTCCTAATCTTATCTGCATTAGTTTGGTTTGTACAGAAACTTTTTAACTTAATATAATCAAAATTATCTATCTGGTGTTCAATTAAGAGCTCCAGATCTTCTTTGGACATAAATTTATTCCATCTCCACAGGTCTGAGAGGTAAACTATCCTATGTTTCTCTAATTTGCTTATAATATCACTCTTTGTATCTAGATCATGAACCCATTTAGATCTTATCTTTGTGTGCGGTGTTAGGTGTGGGTCCAGCCTTAATTTCTTCCACACTAGTTTCCAATTTTCCCAGCAGTTTTTGCCGAATAGTGAGTACTTATCCCAAAAGCTGGGGTCTTTGGGTTTATCAAACACTAAATTGCTAACATTATTACCTAGCTTGTCCTGATATCCTATTCTATGCCACTGATCGACTGCTCTATTTCTCAGCCAGTACCAAATGGTTTTGATGACCGCTGCTTTATAATATAGTTTTAGATCTGGTACAGCAAAGCCACCTTCATCTGTCTTTTTTTTCATTAATTCCCTTGAAATTCTTGACCTTTTGTTCTTCCAAATGAACTTTGCTACTATTTTTTCTAGATCTGTAAAATAATTTCTTGGGAGTTTGATAGGTATGGCACTAAATAAGTAGATTAGTTTGGGTAGTATTGTCATTTTTATTATGTTCGCTCTGCCTGCCCATGAGCGCTTAATATTTTTCCAATTGATTAGGTCTGATTTTATTTGTGTGGAAAGTGTTTTATAGTTTAGTTTGTATACTTTCTGACATTTTCTTGGCAGATAGATTCCCAAATATTTTATCCTATCATCCATTATTCTGAAGGGAATTTCTTTTTGTATCTCTTGCTGCTGAACTTTGTTGGTAATATATAAGAATGCTGATGATTTATGTGGATTTATTTTGAATCCTGCAACTTTACTAAAGTTGTGAATTGTTTCTAGTAGTTTTTTAGTTGAGTCTCTAGGGTTCTCTAAGTATACCATCATGTCATCTGCAAAGAGTGATAATTTGGTTTCTTCATTACCTACTCTAATTCCTTTTATCTCTTTTTCTTCTCTTATTGCCAAAGCTAACATTTCTAATACAATATTAAATAGTAATGGTGACAGTGGGCAGCCATGTTTCACTCCTGATCTTATTGGGAATGGTTCTAGTTTGTCTCCATTACATATGATGCTTGCTGATGGTTTTAAGTAGATGCTACTAATCATTTTAAGGAAAAGCCCATTTATTCCTATACTCTCTAGTGTTTTTAATAGGAAGGGGTGTTGGATTTTATCAAATGCTTTTTCTGCATCTATGGAGATAATCATATGGTTTTTTGTTAGTTTGGTTATTAATATAATTGATTATGCTGATAGTTTTCCTGATATTGAACCAGCCCTGAATTCCTGGTATAAATCCTACTTGGTCAAGATGTATTATCCTGGAGATAACTTTCTGTAATCTTGTTGCTAAAATCTTATTTAAAATTTTTGCATCAATATTCATTAGGGAAATGGGTCTATAGTTTTCTTTCTTTGTTTTCACCCTACCTGGTTTAGCTATCAGCACCATATCGGTCTCATAGAAGGAATTTGGTAGTATACCTTCTGTCCCTATTTTTTCAAATAGTTTGTATAGTATTGGGATTAATTGTTCTTTGAATGTTTTGTAGAATTCACATGTAAAACCATCTGGCCCTGGAGATTTTTTCTTAGGGAGTTGATTAATAGCTTGTTCTATTTCTTTTTCTAAAATGGGGCTATTTAAATAATTTATTTCCTCTTCTGTTAACCTAGGCAATCTATATTTTTGTAGATATTCCTCCATTTCATTTAGATTATCAAATTTATTGGCATAAAGTTGGGCAAAGAAACTCCTAATTATTACTCTAATTTCCTCTTCATTGGAGGAAAGTTCTCCCTTATCATTTTTGAGACTAACAATTTGATTTTCCTCTTTCCTTTTTCTAATCAAATTAACTAAAGGCTTATCTATTTTGTTGGTTTTTTCGTAAAACCAACTCTTAGTTTTATTTATTAATTCAATAGTTTTCTTATTTTCAATTTTATTAATCTCACCTTTTATTTTCAGAATTTCCAATTTGGTATTTAATTGAGGGTTTGTAATTTGGTCTTTTTCTAGCTTTTTTAATTGTAAGCCCAGTTCATTAATCTTCTCCTTCTCTGTTTTACGCAAGTAAGCATCTAGAGATATAAAATTACCCCTTATAACCGCTTTGGCCGTATCCCACAAATTTTGGTATGTTGTCTCATTATTGTCGTTCTCCTGGATGAAATTATTGATTGTGTCTATAATTTGCTCTTTCACCCATTCATTCTTCAGGATTAGATTATTTAATTTCCAATTAACTTTTGGTCTATTTTCTCCTGTCCTTATATTACATGTGAGTTTTATTGCATCATGATCTGAAAAGGATGCATTTACTATTTCTGCTTTTCTGCATTTGATTTTGAGGTTGATGCCCTAACACATGATCAATTTTCATATAAGTTCCATGAACCCCTGAGAAAAAAGTATGCTCCCTTCTATCACCATTCAATTTCCTCCAGAGATCTGTCATACCTAACTTTTCTAACATTTTGTTTACCTCCCTAACTTCTTTCTTATTTATTTTGTGGTTTGATTTATCTAATTCTGAGAGAGCAAGGTTGAGATCCCCCACTAGTATAGTTGTACTGTCTATTTCTCCTTGCATCTCTGTTAGTTTCTCCTCTAGGAATTTGGATGCTATACCACTTGGTGCATATATGTTTAGTATTGATACCGCTTCATTGTCTATTCCTTCCTTATCTCTTTTAATTAGATCTATTTTTGCTTTTACTTGATCTGAGATAAGAATTGCTATCCCTGCTTTTTTTTTTGTTCACTTGAAGCATAAAAGATTCTGTCCCAGCCCTTTACCTTCACTCTGTATGTATCTCTATGTTTTAGATGTGTTTCTTGTAAACAATATATTGTAGGATTCTGGCTTTTAATCCAGTTTGCTATCCGTTTCCGTTTTATGGGAGAGTTCATCCCATTCACATTCACAGTTAAAATAACTATATCTATATTTCCTGCCATCTTATTTACCCAAAGTTATATTTTTCTCTTCCCTTTCCCCTTACTCCCTTCCCCTCTCCCCAGTATTTTGTTTTTGATGACCACCTCCTTCTAACAGTCCTCCTCCCTTTAGAACCTCCCTCTTTTATACACCTTTCCCCTAATCCTTCTATTAATTTATCCCTTTCTTTTCCTCCTTTCCCTCCTACTTCCCTATACAGAGGGCCAAGTTTTTCCCTGAAATGAAATGTATCTGATATACTCTTTTAGAGCCCAATCTAATGAGAGTAAGAATACTCATATACTCATCACCCTCCCTTCTTTCCCTCAATTATATTAGATTTTCTATGTCTCTTCATGAGACTTTGCCTTATTTTACCTCCTTTTTATTTTTACTTTATTTTACCTCCATTCCCCTCCCCCCTTTTTTACAATATGATATACCTTCCACCTCTAATTTCTTTTCAATTATTATCAAAGTAAAATCAAATTGTACCCCCATTCTTTAAGGATACCCCTAGTAGAGATATAGTTCTCGAGAGTTCTTTCCTTTTTACCTTTTTACGCTTCTCTAGAGTTCTGTGTTTGGAGGTCAAATTTTTTGTTCAGATCTGGTCTTTTCATTAGAAATAGGTGAAATTCTCCTGTATCATTGAATGACCATCTTCTTCCCTGGAAGATGATGCTCATTCTAGCTGGATAGCTTATTCTTGGCTGTAATCCAAGTTCTTTTGCCTTTTGGAATATCTGATTCCAGGCCCTTCGATCCTTCAATGCGGAAGCTGACAGATCCTGTGTAATTCTAATGACAGTTCCTCGGTATTTGAACTGTTTTTTTTCTAGCAGCTTGCAATATCTTTTCCTTGGTGCGATAGTCCTGAAATTTGGCCACGATATTCCTTGGGGTTTTAATTTTGGCGTCTCTTTCAGGAGGTGATCAGTGAATTCTTTTAATGCCAACTTTGCCTTCTGATTCTAAAACATCAGGGCAATTCTCTTTGATGATTTCCTGGAAGATAGCATCAAGGTTCTTTTTTTCATCGTGACTTTCAGGGAGTCCAATAATCCTTAGATTGTCTCTCCTGGATCTGTTTTCCAAGTCAGTTGTTTTTCCTAGGAGATATTTCATATTTTCTTCTATTTTTTCATTTTTTTTTGTTTTTGTTTGACTGATTATTGAAGTCTTATTGAGTCATTCATTTCAATTTGTTCAATTTTAATTTTTAAGGTATTATTTCCTTCAGTTATCTTTTTTAGCTCCTTTTGTAACTGGCCAATTGAATTTTTTGGTTCATTGCATTCTTTTTCCATTTTGCCAATTTTATTTTTCAGTAAATTGTTGTCTTTTTCCAATTCACTAATTTTGTTTTTCAGTGAATTGTTATCTTTTTCCATTTCACTATTTTTATTTTCTAGTGAGTTGGTGACTTTTTCCAATTCACCAATTTTGTTTTTCAGTGAATTGTTGTCTTTTACCAATTCACTTTCTTGTGATTTGGTGACTTTTTCCAATTCACCAATTTTGTTTTTCAGTGAATTGTTGTCTTTTTCCAATTCACCAGACTTATTTTCCAGTTTTTCACATCTCTGTTGAAGGGCAATATTTCCTTCTTGCACTGCTCTCAAATTTATTTCCCCAATCTTCTTCTAGCTCTCTTTTGTGATTCTTTATGCAATCTTCTAGGTAAGCCTTCTGAAAGGGAGACCAGCTTAAGTCCACCTTTGTGGCTTTATCTGGGATTGTTTTCAGAATCTTATGATTTGGGGACTTCTGGGGGATCTCAGGATCCCAGCAGTTTTTGTCAAATAGTGAGTTCTTATCCCAAAAGCTGGGGTCTTCTGGTTTGACAAATACTAGATTGCTATGGTTATTGCTTCTTTTGTCTTGTGATATTATCCTATTCCATTGATTGACTACTCTATTTCTTAGCCAGTACCAAATGGTTTTGATGACTGCTGCTTTATAATATAGTTTCAGATCTGGCACAGCAAGGCCACCCTCATCAGACTTTTTTTTTTCATTAATTCCCTTAAAATTCTTGACTTTTTGTTCTTCCAGATGAACTTTACTATTATTTTTTCTAGGTCTATAAAATAATTTCTTGGGAGTTTAATTGACATGGCACTAAATAAGTAGATTAATTTAGGTAGTATTGCAATTTTTATTATATTCGCTTGGCCTACCCATGAGCACTTGATATTTTTCCAATTGATTAGATTTGATTTGATTTTTGTGGAAAGTGTTTTGTAGTTGTGTTCATATAGTTCCTGACTTTTCCCTTGGCAGATAGATTCCCAAATATTTTATACTATCGATAGTATTTTAAATGGAATTTTTTTGTATCTCTTGTTGCTGGACTTTACTGGTAATATATAAAAATGCTGATGATTTATGTAGTTTTATTTTGTATCCTGCAATTTTACTAAAGTTGTGAATTATTTCTAGTAGTTTTTTAGTTGATTCTCTAGGGTTCTCTAAGTATACTATCATATCATCTGCAAAGAGTGATAATTTTTTTTTATTTCCTACTCTAATTCCTTTAATCTCTTTTTCTTCTCTTATAGCCAAAGTTAACATTTTTAATTCAATATTGAATAGTAATGGTGATAGTGGGCAACATTATTTCACTCCTGATCTTATTGGGAATGGTTGTAATTTGTCCCCATTACATATGATGCTTGCTGATGGTTTTAAATAGATGCTATTGATTATTTTAAGGAAAGGTCCATTTATTCCTATACTCTAGTGTTTTTAATAGGAATGGGTGTTAGATTTTATCAAATGCTTTTTCTGCATCTATTGAAATAATCATATGATTTTTGTTAGTTTGGTTATTGATATAGTCTATTATGCTAATAGTTTTCCTAATATTCATTCTTTAGGACTAGATTATTTAATTTCCAATTAATTTTTGGTCTATTTTCTCTTGGCCTTTTATTGCATATGATTTTCATTACATTATGATCTGAAAAAAATGTATTTATTATTTCTGCCTTTCTGCATTTGATTTTGAGCTTATTATGCCTTAATATATGGTCAATTTTTATATAGGTTCCATGAACAGGTGGTTGTAATTATTAGGAAGTTTTTCCTATTAATCTAAAATCTGTCTTCTTGCAATTTGCTATTGTTCCTAGGTTTGCCCAGAAGAGCCAAAATAACAAATCTTCCTATTATTGAAGAACTCAATCATATGCACCAAAGTCTTTTCTTCAGTCTACAAAATCCCAATTCCAACAATCAGTCTTGGTGTGATCAAGGGTCCAGCTCTGTAAATATTCTAGGCACTTTCTTCTGGGCCAATATAAGCAGTCAATTGTCCCTAAAATGCAGCACCCACATGGTTATTTGTAAATAGCTATTATGCCCCACCCCCAAAATCTCTTCTCCATGAGAAACATAGACCCTTGAACTAATCCTTTCCTCCCCCAATAAATTGCCATTTCCTACTGATTTTATTTCTACCAACAACTCTAAATCATCTCTTACCTTTTATTTCTATTGAGAAGCAGTATAGCCTAGTGTAAAGAATTCTGGAATAAAGAAGATCTAGGTTTCAAATCATGCTTTTAATACTTAAAGGTTACCTGATCCCATGTAAATAGATTAATTTCTCTGAACCTTAATTTCCTCATTTACAAAATGAGTTCAACATATTCAGCAGTTATCACATAGGGTAATTCTGAGGATCAAGGTAGAGAATATTTGCTGAACACTTTGCAAATCTTAAAACATCATATAAATGACAGTTATATTCATAATTATTATTCCCATTGCCTCAACACTAATCTGGACAGATAATTTCATGGGGGGGGTCTATGACAAACATAGTCTAGCTGGTCTAACTGCCTTCAGCTTTTCTTCATTTTTATATTAATTCCATAGAAGTTACTAGATGAATCTTTATGAAAAGATCTGATCATGTCAGCCCTTTGCTTAAAAATATTTGATGACTTCCCATTGCTTATTAAAGAATGTGTCATCTTCCTAGATATGTATGCAATGTTCTTTAGCCTTTCACTCATCTACACTAGCCAAACTTTACTATACATAGATTCACAGACTCTTGGAGCTGGATGAAACCTCAGCTAGCTCTAAGCCAGCCTGTTTCTGAACTACAATTCATTCATTCTATCTTATTCTTGTATAGATAAACTATCCAATTTTTTCTTGAAGATCTTGGATGAAGAGGGATTTACTATCTCCTGATGAAGTCTACTCCATTCTTGGATAGCTCTGGGTTGGAAAATGTATCTTATTTAAATCCTAAATCATCCCCTCTATAATTTCCACCATTGCTCCTTCTAAGACCAAATAAAACAAGTCAAAGTCCTCTTTCA
Source organism: Myrmecobius fasciatus (assembly GCA_023553655.1). Taxonomy (NCBI): domain Eukaryota; kingdom Metazoa; phylum Chordata; class Mammalia; order Dasyuromorphia; family Myrmecobiidae; genus Myrmecobius; species Myrmecobius fasciatus. The sequence continues at coordinate 77,744 of JAJPUD010002026.1, read as the reverse complement.
TGTAATTCTTGAAGACAGTGATAATGTTTTCCTTAAATATCATTTTTCTTATAATAAATATCCATCCCTGATCCACTCAAACATGATATAGTCACCATTTCTCTAGATGTTCTGCTAATGCAGCCTAAGAATGAATTAGATTTTTTGGCTTCCATGTTACATTGTTGATTCACTGATCCATTGCTATCCAGTTAAGCTTCCAGGCTTTTACATATGAACTCCAACCATGGCCTTTCCTATCTTATACTTGTGAAATTAGTTTTTGAATACCAGTATAAGATTTTACATTTGCCCCTATGACATTTCAACTTATTAGTTAGCTCATCATTCTAGACCATCAAGACCTTTTAAAAATTCTGACCCTGTCAATCATTATGTTAGCTATCTTTCCCAGTGATGTTATCTATAATGTGATAGCAACCTGGTCTTCTGAGATTCAAGCATAGTTGGTTAAGTGGTTTCCTGGACTACATTAAGGCTAAATGGCTTAGTTTTGAGCTGATATGTGTTTTTGAATATGGAGATGTTTTTGAAGCATGAATTCACTTCCTATATTATACTATGCTGAGCTGTGGAATTGTAAGGATGAAAAACAACAGGATTTTTATCATCAGGAATCTTCCAATATGAGTCCTGACTATTCCTTTATGTAAGATATTGATAAATATATCAAATAGCATAAGGTCAAGGATCCTTGGGTGCTACACTAGATAAATCTTAGTTGGCATTAATCCATTGATCGTTCTTTGGTTCTGGCTATTTAGCCATTTCTGAGTCCATATAATTTTGTTAATGACTAATTCGTGTCTTTTCATGTTTTCCATAAAGACAACATGAGAGCCTTTGTCAAATACTTGCTAAATTAAAGATCAAATGGGGTCATATATGTGCAGTGTTTCAAACCAGTTTGAAGGTTTTATTCTATTCTCTTTGAAAATCAGATCAACTTTGGTCCTCCAGAACTGTACAGATCTCTTTTCTCCATGATCTTTTAAAAAAGCGCTAAAAATAGCTCAGCAATCACATCTGCCAGTTTTTTGTTTGTTTGCTTTTTAGGATTCTGGGATATAATTTATCTAATCTAACTATGTGAACTCAACAGAGATAGACTGCTTTTTGTCTTTTTTTTTTCCAAATATTTGTTTCACCTCATTATTAGTTATTTTTATTGTCCTTTCCAAATTAAAAATTATTGTCTTTAGCAAAAACACAAAAGCAAAATAAGAATTGAGTAGTCCTGCCTTCTTTCCATCTTTCACCATAGTTATAAATAATTATGGGCTGCTAAGTGGAGAGTATCTGGAGTCACAAAGGCCTTCGAGTTCAAAATGTAGCTTCAATTACTTGCTGTATTATTCTGAGCAAGTCACTCAACCTCTGTTTGCCTCAGTTTTCTAATCTATAAAAATAGGGATAATTATAGCCCCTATCTTGCAGTGGTTTTGAGATAATATTTGTAAAGTACTTAGCACACTACCTGGCACATTGTCAATGCTATATAAATGTTAGCTATTACCATTAATCATTCTGTTCATCAAAGTAGTGACCCTAACCCTTCTTTGTGCTTTTCTCCATTATAGTTTTAAAGAACAAAATTAAATGAAACAAACAACAAATTTTTCATTGAATTTTAGAATTGGATGGAGATTTCAGAGGTTACTCAGTTCAACCATATCTAACTAGGAATTTGCTTTACATCATTCCCTGACAAGTAGTCATGCAAACACAAAAAGATGACAGAGAGCTCAGTCCCTCCTGAAACAGCTCATTATACTTCTGATGAACTCTAATTGGTAGGAAAGTTTTCTTTTTAAGGGGCCCAACTATACAAATCCCTTCACTGTTACTAGTTCTGCTCAATGGGCCAAAGCAAAATTAATAACTCATCATATATTTGAAGAGACCTTGAGGCTATAGGATCAAGAACTTGAAAGAAGTGTAGAGATTTTCTAAAGCAATAGGTTTGCAAGCATTTTAAATTATGTATCCTTTCCAGTAAAATCTTTTTGAAGATATATACTTCCAATATGTGCACATTTACAGGTTTATAAATTATATACATGTACTAAAATACCAATAAAAGTTGTGAATATTATAAAACATAAAATAGACATTTCAAAAGACCAAGATAGAAATGAAATGACATTTGATCCTAGGGCTAATAGGGAACCCCTGGTGTGTGTGTGTGTGTGTGTGGCAGGGAGATAGGGGGAGTCATAGTCAGACCTACAGTTTAGGAAATTATTTGATAACTGCTGGGAGGATAAATTGAAGAGGGGAAGACTATGGACAGAGAGACCAATTAAGACTTTATCGTTATAGCACAGGTGAGAGGGGTCATGGGCCCTGAATTAGAGTGGTGACTATGTGAGTAGAGAGAAGGGGACAGATGAAAAAGGTGTGGATCTTACAAGAGCAAGATTTGGCAACTGATGTGGATGTATACCGTGAAGTCAAGTGATTGATCCTGGCTGTAAAAACCTGGGTGATTAGAAGAATAATGTTTTGAAGATAGGTTTTGGAGGAAGGGTCCAATTTAGATAAGAATATTTTTATGTGTATTCTTTCTATAACTCATTTGTTCCCACCTAAAATAAAATAGAGGAAAGGCAAGTTTCTTATTAATGAATCACTGTCCTAGTCTCAAAGTCCACTCTCACCTCAATCATAAGGCAAAGAGTAGGGTCAGAATTTTCTCAGTGGCAATAGTGCAGTTATTAAGGGCAATAGTAAGTTTAGATTAAAACTGCCCCCAGGGGCCAACATGAGGCTCAGAAGTAAGGAGGCTGGGAAGTTATACAGTAGAATGGGCAGTGTGTGTGTGAACATGAGCACATATGAACTATTTGTTATCCAATCATGGCCTTTCCTATCTTATACTTGTGAAATTAGTTTTTGAATACCAGTATAAGATTTTACATTTGCCCCTATGACATTTCAACTTATTAGTTAGCTCATCATTCTAGACCATCAAGACCTTTTAAAAATGAGCATTGGCAACCTGATTTCCCATTCCCCAATTACTCACAAGGAGGTCAAGTAATTTCTGGGACAATCTCTATAGCTTCCATTTCATTTTACAGAAGAGGAAACTATGGTGAGAGCCAAGTAACTAATTACAAACTCTTTCCATCTTCTCTTCTCAGGGCAAACAGCTTTACTTTCTTCAATGAACCAACTCTGGGAAGTTTCAATGATCCCCTAAGTCTCTTTTTCCCTTCTTGCCTTTCTAAAGGAGTATGGAGTGAAAAACCACATCCCCTTGCTTCCAGAGAGAAGAATGAGATGCTTTCTTTTGAACAGGGATTTTTCTATAAACCCTAAAGAACAACTGAGACTGTGACTGCTGATGCACTGACTCATATTAAGACCAGCTAGAAATTCAAATCATTTTACCTAGACAAGGCCAACTAATCACAACAGGCCTGGTTGAGTAAATAGAGAGCTGCCTCAGATGTAGGAACATCTAAGTTTCAAACCTCTCTATATTCTAGGCAGCTTTCTAAGACTAAAAATTTTAGTCAGTCAAGAAACATCTCTCATAGGCTTATCTGGAAATACAAATACAAGCACAAATACAATTGCTCAAGGAGATTACCTTCTAATGAGGAAGACAATCCATTAAAAAGAAGCTGAAAAAGGAGGAGATGGTGAAAGTATCCTAGAGGAAGCACACGATGGAGAAGTCCAGAGCAGTGCAGCCTATAGGAAATGAAGAGATGATAGCCTAGAAACTTTCCTTCAGAAAAGCTTCTGAGAAGAGTCCTCCATCTCCAATCAGAGAGAAAGTTCCCAGGAGCCAAGAATTAACTGACCCACTGATTTTAGGTAAACACTTTAGATTTGATTTGGTAGACAATGAAAGTTTTATAATTAAGGCAGTGATGTGATCAAAGCAATGGAATGCAAGGAATAAACTGGCAGCAATTTGTGGCTAAAAAGGAAGGGGAAGAAACTCTTCCAGAGCTCCCTACACTAATGAAATCACAAATGTAGTTCCTAATGGTATTTCCCAGTTACACACAGAAACTATCCTTCTTCCCCTTTTTCTCCTCTTTCTAGTCCTGCTTTTAGATCAACCTAGAACAAAATGCACCTAGTACTCTTAATATGTTCTATAGTTTGTAATTGGGTAGATTGATATATCCAACTCAGAGACATGATTCCCAGGTCATGCCTCCAGGGAAACATGGCACAGAGTAGAGAGGCTGGAAAGGTATGTCATCTTCTACACAGTGTGTTTTAATTGTAAGTAATTGGCTGAAAAATCTTGGTTTTCATTCTTTCTCTATTGCTTCCTCATGGAGTGACCTTGAACAATCTACTTCCCTTCTCATGTCTCCCTTTCCCTCTTCTTTATAATAAAAGTTAGGCTTTGCTATGTCTCAGTTCTCTTTCAGCTCTGATAGTTTATATTCTAAGTTACTATATCTCATGTGATCTTAGATTGTCTTAGGAATGGCATCCTGATTAAGGGAGGTGATGGCGGCAGTCTTCTGCCTTGGTCAGCACACATCTGAAATTTTGTTCTTTGTTCTGGACACCACATTTTAGAAATAGCATTGATAAGCTGAAGAGTGTCTGGGGAGGACAGCAGCCTTGAAGTCTTGTCATTGGTGGAAGGAAGCTTAGTTTGGAGAAAGGAAAACTTAGAATTATGTGACATTTATCTTCAAGTATCTGAAAGGCTGAAGGGAAAAGGAATGAAGATTTGGTTCTTCTTAACTGAAGAAGGAAAAATCAGGAATAATGGATGGGAGTTAAAAAGAGATAAATTAAGGTAAAACTTTTTAACACTTAGTTGTTTCAAAGTGGAATGAGCTATTGAGATAGCTAATGTGATGTGCTCTTGCTCATTTAACTCATTTGAGTGAATTGCATTTGGAGGACAGTCCCAGAGTAGTGTGGGGGAAAATCAGGAGCAGACATCTTGCAACATCTTGATGGGTTAATTCCCCATCCACTTGATGGCTTAGTATTAGAAAGTCCCCAACCTCTATTGAAGGAGAAATAAAATATATTAAACTATATAAAGATGCGGTGAAGTAGGTGGTCTCATATTTGACCTTGACCAATTCCACCTCTGTCATCCTTCCTTATCTCTAAAATGGGAATAATAATAGTACCTATTATCACTTCATTGACTAAGATGACAGGAAAAAATAATGATAAATGTTGGAGGGAATGTGGGAAAACTAGGATACTAATGCATACTTGATGGAATTGTGAACTGATTCAACCATTCTTGAGAGCAATTTGATCCAGCAGTGTCTCTACTGGGTCCGTATCCCAAAGAGATCATAAAAGAGGAAAAAGGACCCACATGTGCAAAAATGTTTGTAGCAGCTCTTTTTGTAGGCAAGCAACTGAAAATTGAGTGGATGTCCATCAGTTGAGGAATGGCTGAATAAGTTATGGTATATGAATATTATTGATGTCAGATGATGTCAGAAAGGCCTGGAGAGAGTTACGTGAACTGATGCTAAGTGAAATGAGTGGAACCAAGAGAACATGAACACAGAAAAAAGATTATGTGCTGGTCAATTCTGATGAATTTGGCTCTTTTCAACAATGAGGTGATTCAGGCAAATTCCAATAGACTTGTGATGAAGAGAGCCATCTGCATCCAGAGAGAGGACTGAATGTGGATCATAACATAGTATTTCCACTTTTTTGTTGTTTTTGATGTTTGTTTGCTTGGTTCTTTCTCTTTTTTTCATTTTTAATCAGATTTTTCTTGTGCAGCATGATAAATGTGGAAATACGCTTATAAGAATTGCACATGTTTAACATTGAATTACTTGCTGTCTAGAGGAGTAGAAAGGTGAGGAGTAAAGGGAAAAAATTGGGGACATAAAATTTTGCAAGGGTGAATGTTGAAAACTATCTTTGCATGTAGTTTGAAAAATAAAACATTATTATAAAATTAAAAAATAATAGCACCTACTTCTAAAAGTTATTGTGAGGATGAAATGAGGAATTTATAAAATAATATTTGCAAATAATTAAGTCCTATGTAAATGCTAGCTATTATTATTATCATTATTATAAATCCTGACAGTTACATTCCAAATACCCCTTTTTTCCTCCTTGATAGATTCCCCTCTTTCCCTATCCCTCCTCCTGTGAAAAACATTACTTACTTATTCTAAATTGCCACAGAATCCTATATTTCATAAGAAGGCTGGAAAGATAGCAAAAATCGATTTTGTACCCTAGGAATATGCAACTGCTATCATCAAGAACAGTATTTTTTAGCATGCCAGGAAATTTCTTTGCTTTCAGTTTTCTCTTCTTATCTTTACCAAAGTCATCAGACCCCTGCTGACCAGATTAAGAGGTCCTATCCCTTTCAGTCAAGAGAATTCCTCAACATCAGCCATCCCTCATTTCTTTGGACACTGCCTCCTCCACTCTTTACAACTCCTTTTTTAATGTGTTGTCTACATCCACTAGAATACAAATTCTTGGGGCAGTTAGTGGTGCAGTGGATAGAACACCAACCCTGAAGTCAGGAAGACCTGAGTTCAAATCTGGTCTCAGACACTTTCCTAGCTGTGTGACTCTGGGCAAGTCACTTAATCCCAACTGTCTCAGAAAAAAAAAGCCCAAGAAAACAAACAAAAAAAAAATACAAATTCTTTGACAGGGAAGGCTTTCTTTCTTTCTTTCTTTCTTTTTGTATTCATATTTCCAAGACTTAAGCAGAGTCTAGCAATTAATAAGCACTTAATCAAAGCTTCTTGACTTGAATTTTTTTTGGAAGCTGAATGACCTTTTGTCTCAGATGTTATAGAGGGAATTCTTTATCAGGTATGGGTTAAAGTGGATTATCCATTTAGAACTCTAAAGGATCTTAAAAGTCTTTGAGTTTGAGACCCTTTCATTATACAGATGAGATGCATGAGATCCAGAGAATTTGTGTCTTGCTCAAGGTCACAGACCTAGTAATGTCGGGGTCAGATTATAAACTCAAATCCTGGCTCAAAGTACAGCACTGGATCAAGTATTATATCATGTTGCCTTTCTAACCCCGTGGGCCTAGCCAACCCTGAAAGTCTGTGATTCTGATTCTAACATTGTGAACAGGAGGAATAGAATGGTCTAAGACCTTGAGATTTTGTCATTGGTGGAAGGAAATTGCAAAGTTTAATCTTTAGAAGGGGGAATGTGAAGGAAACATGATAGTTCTAAAATCTCTTCCATTTCTGACATAGCTCGTTCTGTGCTTTCTCCTATTCCTAGCATAAGTGTATGCACAACCACAAATCACACAAATCCAACAGCCATGCTAACTTTAAAACCCATAATGAAATTTCAATATAAACTTTTCAGATTTTGACAGCCACTGATTCTTTTCTCCTTCCAGCCCAGGTGCACTCAACATGTTAATTGCATTTAAATCAAGCTCAATTTCATGCATATTTTGTTACCACTTATCTCTATGCCTGAATCTTACTCATCATTTTGATGAGTTTTCCTTAGAATTTGGAAGTAAGTTCCCCTCACCCCTTGCGCACAAGTGCACATACACACACACAAGGAGGCTCCAATCATTGTCTTCATGGAACCAAAACTTGTAATGAATTCACTGAACATATCAATGGCCTTATATAGAAAAACAATTGGTTGGTTAAATTTATATATTTCTATTATTCTTTTGCACTGAATAGAGATGATCTTTACTAAAGGGCCTAGGGTGATGGAAAGAACCAGATTTGAGGCAGCAAAAAAATTGGGTTCCAGTGGCTATCACTAACTTCTTGTGACTCAGGAGGCAAATGTCTGATGTTTTCAGGTATTTGAAGAGCTGTCACTGGAGTTAGATATTAGCCTTTTCTGCTTAGTCATAGGATAGAAGTTGGTGAAAGAATCAGACTCCAATTTAATATAAGAAGGAACTTCCCAGTATTTGAGCCTTTTGAAATCAGAATGAGTTATTAGATGGTGAGTTTCCATTGCTTGATGCTATACAAATAGAGGTTGGCTCACCACCTGTCCAGGCTTTTATGATGATGAATCATGCTTGACTCAGAAGTTGATTAGATGGCTTCCAGTCCCTTCCAACATTGAGGTTCAATTCAATATAACATTGAAGAAGTATCTTTATGTGTAAGGCCTTGTGCTTAAATTAAATTAGATTAAATAAAAAATGTGTAAAGTGCTTAGCACACAGTAACACATTTGTTCCTACTCTTTCCTTTCCTCCTTTGTGCTAAATGACAGTGAGGAAAATAAAAGCTCTTAAGAATCTTATAATTTGATGGGATGATGATATACACAAATAACTACAACTCACAGAATCAAAAAAAATATATCAGGAGAAATGTGGGAAAAAAATACTTTCCCTTGAATGGGGGAAGGGAGGATGTATCATTAAAAGGTTGGGTCTTGAAAATAGGGATATATGGATATAACATGAACGAAAGCATGGAGGTTAAACTAATTGGCCAAATATAATGATTAAGTTTATTAAGAATAGAAAGAAAACTCCCTTCATGGTATCAAAAATAATTTTACAAGTTTACAAGGGGAAAACAGGGGTATACAAGAGTTAGTGAGAAAAAGTTCTGAGATTTTACTAGATGACTAATTCCATATGTATGAACAGACTGATTTCAGAAAAGCCTGGAAAGATTTACATGAACTGATGCTGAGTGAAGCAAGCAGAATCAGGAGAGCATTGTATACAATAATAGCAAGATTGTGTGATGATCAATTATGATAAACATGATCTAAGACAATTCCAACAGACTTTTGATAAAAAAAAAATGTCATCTGTATCCACAGAAAGAACCATGGAGACTGAATGTCGATCAAAGCATCATATTTTCACTTTTTAAAAAAAATTTCCTGTGAGTTTTCTCTTTTTTCTGATTTTTCTTTCCCAGCATGACTCACATGCAAATATGTTTAAAATGATTGTACATGTATAAACTATATCAAATTGCTTGCTGTCTTGGGAAGCAAAGAGGTTAGAGAGGGAGGGAGAAAAAAATTGGTATTCAAAATCTTACAAAGATGAATACTGAAAACCATCTTTACATATAATATACTATTTTTTTTTGCTTTTTGCTGAGGCAATTGAGGTTAAGTGACTTGCCCAGGGTCACACAGCTAGGGAATGTTAAGTGTCTGAGACCAGATTTGAACTCAGGTCCTCCTGACTTCAGGGCTGGTGCTCTATCCACTGTGCCACCTAGCTGCCCCTACATATAATATACTATTAAAATAAATTAAGGAACTTAATATTCAGAATGAGGAAGGGGAGAGTCCCATTATACTCTACCCTGGTCAAATTACATTCAAAGGGCTGTGTTCATTCTGGCCATCATGATTTCAGAAAGGGATTGGCAAGATAGTACCTACAGGGAAACAACCAGGATTTTGGAATGCCTTGAAATCATGTCATTGGAGACTATTTGAAGTAACTGGGAATGCTTATCTTGAAAGAGGAAAAACTCAGGAATGACATAATTATCTTCAAGTATTTAAAGGGTTTTCAAGTAGAAGCATTAGATTTTCTCTAACTGACCTGAAAGACATAAATAGGAACAATGGATGCACATTTCAGAGAAGCAGATTCAGGCTCAATGAAAGAAAAATCCTCCTAGTAATTTTTAGGGTGTTCTAAGCCTGTGACTTCATCCATATGAGAATATACTTCTATGGAAATTTTTTTCATCAATTCAATCAATAAATCAACAAGCATTTATTAAGTGTTCACTTTTTGTGTCGGCACTGGGAATACAAAGAAAAGCAAAAAACAAAGCCAGTTCCTGACTTCAAGGAGCTTTCATTCTAATGGGGGAGATAATCTGTAAATAAGTAGGTACATAGACACAGAATACACGGAATAGATGATAGCAATCCAAAAGGGATAGACATTAGCACCTGAGAAAATTAGAAGAAGCCAAGTAGACTAGGGAAACTAAAGGGTGGATGTCAGAGGTGGGGAGCACTCTAGCCATGTAGAACAGCCAGTACAAAAGATAGAAGACACCAGAGAGAATTCTGTTCAAGGAACTTCAAGTAGGTCTCTGTTGATGCATTAGAGAGAGTGGAGAGGAGGGAACAAGGCATAAAAAAGCTAGCAAGGTAGGAAGAGAGTCAGCTTATGATGAGCTTTAAATGTAAGACAGAGGAGTTTCTATTTTATACTGAAAGTAGTAACAGGGAATCATTAGAGCTCATTGAGTATACATGCGGGTGTGGGATGACATGTAGAGAGGGACCAGTTAGAAGACTATTACAATAGTTCACACAAAAGGTGATGAAGGCCTAGCTATTTAAGTGGGAAGGAGATATATGCAAGAAATGTTGTGAAGATAGAAACAATAACATTTGACAATTAATTGCAAACTAGCAAATTAGTAATTTCGTGAAAGGACTCAATTATGACATCAAATTTGCAGGCCTGATGTACTAGTAGGATGGTGATGTTTTTTTATTGTTGTATTTGGGAGGCAATTGGATTTTTCAGTGATTTGCCCAGAGCTAGTAAGTATTAAGCGTCTGAGGCCAGATTTGAATTCAGGTCCTCCTGACTCCAGGGTCAGCACATTATCTACTGTGCCATCCAGCTGCCCCCAGGATAGTGGTGTTCTTGACAGGAATAGAGGAGTTCATAAGAAATCATAAGGTATTGAGTTCTCTTGGAGAAAATGATAAGATGGGAGCTTTTAACGAAATCCTACTTAGATCAGATCATAATTAAAGAAAAAATAACATAAAAAATTTTCTAGGTTTATAAAGAAAAAAAGAGAATGAGGGAACAGGATGAAGGGGGTATAGAAGAGTATAGATTTAAAAGATTGGGATAAGCATGGAAGGAGAGAATAAGGGAGGGATCCCTGGAGGTGGGGTAGGTTAAATAATAAGAGGAAGGGCAAGGTAGTGAATATAAGTAAAGCAGAATAATCAGAGGAATAGGAAACAAGAGATAGACACAAACATAATAATAAAGATCAGAAGTAATATTTATTGGGTAAATAAAAGCAAGGGTAGTAATTATCATTTCAGACAAAGCTAAAACTGAAATAGATTTAACAAAAAGAGAAAAATAGAGAAACCATACTAGACATAAGCCATATTAATCAATATATTTTAGACTTAAAATACTTAGGTAGTAAAAGGTTGAAATATTGCTGTGGTGTAGGAAATGATGACTTAGTGGATTCAGAAAAATATGTAAAGACTTGGACTTATGACGGAAGATAATATCCACTGTCAGAAAAATAGAAGACAAGCATAATATGGTTTTATATAGTTGTATGTGTGTATGATTATAGATATCTATGTAAATGTATGTTTATGTGTCTGGGTGTGTATATATATATATATATATATATGTATGTGTGTATACATACACCCGGACAGAGACATATATATATATATATATATATATATATACACATATATATATATATATAATTCATGCTTAATTGTAGTCTCCTTGGGGGTGAGAGGGGGAAAAGAATAAAGTAAAAAGTGCACAACAGAGAACAAAAGAAAACCTACAAGGAAGCAAAGAATATATAGACAGCTTTTAATAGAACGCATAGTATTTATTATGTAGGTTTTCTTGAAATGGAAATGTATTGCTTTATAATTTGAAACATCTTGTGTTCTGTTGTTCACATGGCAGTTTTCCCCCTTTTTTATTTTGTATTTAAATTATAAATAAATTAATTTAAAAAAAAGAAAAATATTTAATTCTCTCTGGGACATGATGAATGAGCTACCTAGAAGACATTTAACTTGAGTTGTTGAAGAAGCAATTGGAGATGTATCATGACAGCTAAGCAGAGAGATTAGTACTGGATATATAAATTTGGAAATCATCCAAATAACTGAACCTATGGGAACTGAAAAGATTACTATGGTGGTAGTTTAATGTGAAAGAAATGGTCCAGGATGGATCTTTGGGAAATACTCATGGTTTTAGGGTATGATATGAATGAATAACCAGTAAAGGAAAGCAAGAAGTAGTCTGACAAATTAGAAATCTTCAAGAGTTGAATAAGACACTAACGCTTAAGTGACTTACCTATGATCCCATGGCTAGTATGTAATTTAGGATTGAAATTCAGTTCTTCCTGATTTTAAGATTGTTCCTTTATCTACTATACTATGTTGCCTTTCCCTAACAACTGAAACTATCTTTAAGAGGGTTGGGTTTCTTTGGATGGTATTAAGTTTCCCCAACTGAGGATATTCAAGAAAAGGTTTAATAAACTATTTATTGGAAGGTCATAGAGGGAATTCTTGATTCTATATGGTTTAAACTAGATGGTCTCTAACTATGAGAAACTATGATTGTGTATACATTTGGAAGGCAGACAGAGGGAAGAGGAGGTAGATTTGTTTTGTGAGGTCTCAGGTAGCAGAATAAGAAGCAATAGGCAGAAGTTGCAGAGATAAATTTCAGCTCAATGTAAGGAAAAACTTAATAATTAAAGCTGTGTGACAGAGAGGCGAGCTATTGTCAGCAGGGTTTCCAGGCTCTCCCTTGTACCAACCTCTGTTCTTTTTCTCCTTCCTGGACATGCTAAGAATGACCACACTTATCAGCCAGCACTGAGCTTCCACTAGAAAGGAATACAATTTAAGGATGAGAGTTTCTGTTTTGATTTCTCTTAGAAAAATCGTTGCTATGGTGGCAAGCCCATCTTCAAAGGCTCCTGTTCACACTTCGTTCCACATGTCTGACTGTTTATATTCCATGTGTTAATGGGTGAGCTGTTAAGGAATAAGGAGAATGGTGGTGGTGGTGTGGTGTGGTGTGGGGTGTGTGTGTGTGTGTGTGTGTGTGTGTGTGTGTGTGTGCTCATAGAGACAGAGAGACAGAAAGAGAGAGAGACAGAGACAGATAGAGATAGGGAGAGAGAGACAGAGAGATAAAGGGGAGCAGGGAGGAGAGAGAGAAAGAGGGAGGGAGGGAGAACATCATAAGGGGTAGTTGGAGAATAGGAGGAGAATGTTCCAAGCTATCACTTTTCTAAAATGGCTTTGCTAGACTATCCAGTCCCCTTCTGGGACTGGGAATAGGAGTGGCTGGCCCTTAGTGCATCCTGGAAGAAACAGAGGTGGTGAAAGATAGCCAGCAACAGATAATCAACAATCACAAAATTACATTTCACAGTGAATATATCCAGAAAATAAATATCTCTTTCAAGATTTCTTTTTTTTTTTGGCCAGGTATCTGACAAATTTGGTTTCAGGAAATGTATTGTCTCTGCGATTATATGCTAAAGTAGGGTCTTGTCAGTGCCTTCAAATCTAACTGTAGTTTTGGACATCAGTTCCCTTCTCTGGGTCTCCATTTCCTTTTCTGAAAAATGAGAAAATATTCATTTAATCATTAATTTTTAATTTTTTTATTATGTGTTGTGGGCATCTCTGGTGTTCTGATAAAGCTTATAGGATCCTTTCTCAAGATAGTATTTTTTTTTAATTTTATTTTATTTGCATAACATATGTGTGGGTAATTCTTCAACAATAACCCTTACATAGCTTTCCGTTACAAATTTTCCCCCCAACTCCCCACCCCTCCCCTAGATGGCAGGATATCCACTACATGTTAATTATGTTAAAATATTGGCAAATCGAATATATGTATACATATTTCCAAACTTATCATTGTTGTGCAAGAAAAATCTTATCTACACATATGATATATCAGATAAAGGAAACACAATGTAAGCAAACATCAATCAAGGAGTATGAGAATATTATGTTGTGGTCCACATTTCACATCCCTCTCTCTGGGTGTATATGGCTTTCTTCAGTGAACAATTGGAGGTGGTTTGAAACATTTCATTGTTGAAGAGAGCCATGTCCATCAGAATTAATCGTCATATAGTACTGTTGTTGCCGTGTATAATGATCTCCTGGTTCTGCTCATTTCACTCAGCATCAGTCATGTAAGTCTCTCCAGGCCTCTCTGAAATCATCTTGCTGGTCATTTCTTACAGAACAATAATATTCCATAATATTCATATACCATAATTTATTCAGCCATTCTCCAATTGAAGGGCATCTATTCAATTTCCAGTTTCTAGCCACTACAAAAAGGGCTGCCACAAACATTCTTGCACATGTGGGGCCTTTTCCTTCCTTTATGATTTCTTTGGGATATAAGCCCAATAGAAATGCTGCTGGGTCAAAAGGTATGCACAGTTTGATAACTTTTTGAGCATAGCTCCAAATTGTTCTCCAGAATGGCTGTATCTGTTCACAGCTCCACCAACAATGCATCAGTGTCCCAGCCCTCCCACAACCCCTCCAACATTCATCATTAACTTTTCCTGTCATTTTAGCCAATCTGACAGGTGTGAAGTGGTACCTCAGGGTTGTCTTGATTTGCATTTCTCTGATCAACAGTGATTTGGAGCACCTTTTCATATGCCTATAAATAGTTTTAATTTCATCCTCTGAAAATTGTCTGTTCATATCCTTTGACCATTTATTGATTGGAGAATGGCTTGAATTTTTATAAATATGAGACAATTCTCTATATATTTTAGAAATGAGGCCTTTATCAGAACCCTTAAATGTAAAGATGATTTCCCAATTTATTACTTCCCTCCTAATCTTGTCTGCATTGATTTTGTTTGTACAAAAACTTTTTAACTTAATATAGTCAAAGTTATCTATCTGGTTTTCAATTAAGAGTTCCAGTTCTTCTTTGGACATAAATTTATTCCATCTCCATAGGTCTGAGAGGTAAACTATATTATGTTCCTCTAATTTATTTATAGTATCACTCTTTATATCCAGATCATGAACCCATTTAGATCTTATCTTGGTATGTGGTGTTAATGTGGGTCAAGCCCTAATTACTTCCACACTAGTTTCCAGTTTTCCCAGCAGTTTTTGTCAAATAGTGAATACTTATCCCAAAAGCTGGGGTCTTTGGGTTTATCAAAAACCAAATTGCTATAGTTATTGCCTAGTTTGTCTTGTGATTCTATCCTATTCCACTGATCGACTACTCTATTTCTTAGCCAGTACCAAATGGTTTTGATGACCACTGCTTTGTAATATAGTTTTAGATCTGGTACAGCAAGGCCACCATCGTCAGCCTTTTTTTTCATTAATCCCCTTGAAATTTCAAGATAGTATTTTTAAAGGAACAAAAATATGTAGGCAAACAAATGAAAAATATATTGAAATATAGTCTTTGTAGAGTTATATTATTTTTTTGAGAGAGTTATATTATTTTTTAAAACAAGTTCATGGACTCTAGGTTAAGAATCCCTCTTAGTACATGATCACAAAGGTTTGTTTGAAGGGTCTCTAAGATCTGCTGTTTGGTACTATTTGTTTTAGGCGGGGCATGGCATATGAAGAATACTATGAGGGAAAGTATTGCCTCAATCAGGCATTGGGCTGAATGAAACCTGAGCATTCTTCTAGCTTGAGGATTCTATGATCTGGGTTTTATTATTTTGTGTTATTAGACCCCTTCTATTCTAGAACACAAGACTGTTAGAACTAGAAGGAATCCAAACAAATCCCTTTATTTTACAGATAAGGAAATGAAGGTTTGGAGAAAGGACAGGAATTAATTGAAGGTTATTATGTAGCAAGTCAGTGGAAAAGCAGGACTAGACACTGATGCTGCTGACTTCAAGACCAGAGGTTCTTACTCATAGACTGCTTCCATTTCTTGGCTTATAGAGTCATGCCCTCAAATTGTTGGAGAGCAAAGACTGGTAGTTGGTTGAGCAGACAGAGGAGCTGGAGATTTTTCAAAATCTAATCCTTTTCTCCCTACTGTAAGGCAGCAAGTTTTTCTCACCCTCAGCTAGCTCTCTTTCCATTTCCCTGGCATTAACAGGAAACTTAGAGTTACAATAGTTCTGTAATTACCTGAGTCTACATTTCATTCATTGAGTTATTAGCATAGCACTTAGAGCAGCCTGATGCTGATAATTAGATGCAGTATAATAATCTCTTGGAGTTGCTCAGCTTGCTGTGCAAATACACAGCAAAGCTATTAGAAGGAATAATTAGAATTTATTATACATGCCCTTGCCCTCATTCCTTCTTCCTAAATTCCCTCCCTCCCTGTCACCCCCGCCCCAACCAGGAGAAATCACAATAGGATGCTTCGCATTTAATTACTAAAATACAAGTTGGATCAATTAGTATAATACAATGTTAGAGCTGAAAGAGACCTTAGAATACAGAATGTAGAATGTCAAAGCTGGAAGGGACTTTAGAAAAGGGGCATGAGGGGCAACTAAGTGGCATAGTGGATAGAGCACCAGTCCTGGAGTTAGGAAGACCTGAATTAAAATCTAACCTCAGACATTTAACACTTTCTAGCTGTGTGACCTGGACAAGTCACTTAATCCCAATTGCCTCAGGAAAGAGAAAGAAGGAAAGAGAAAGAAGGAAAGAAAGAAAGAAAGAAAGAAAGAAAGAAAGAAAGAAAGAAAGAA
>JAJPUD010002026.1:10022-61283 GCA_023553655.1 Myrmecobius fasciatus | reverse complement strand
GAAAGAAAGAAAGAAAGAAAGAAAGAAAGAAAGAAAGAAAGAAAGAAGAAAAGAGAGAAAGAAAGAAAAGAGAGAGAGAGAGAAAGACAAAGCAAAGAGAGAGAGAAAGACAAAGAAAAGAGAGAGAGAAAGAGAGAAAGAAAGAAAGAAAGAAAAGGGGCAAGTATGTGGGAGTGCAAACAGCACAGAAGACCTGGGTTCCAAAATCAGTTTTTCTCTTTATTACAACTATCATGTCAGGCAGGCCACTCCCCATTTGGACCTAAATTATCTTCTTTGTAGATTAAAGGGATTAAATGAAATTATTTCAGTGGTTCTTTCTAACTCTGGTTTCTATATAAAATTTCATACTATAGGTTATAGAACTTTCATGATAATGAAGGAAAGATGGAACATAGATATGGAATTAATCTCAGAATTTAGACCTAGAAAGAATCTTAGACTAAAGAACATAGCATTGAGTGGGGCTTTATTATATTACTTTAGAATGTTGAAAATAGTATACTAAAACTAAAAATTATCTTAGTAATTAGACATAGTGGTACACACTCTGTAATTCCAGCTACTAAAAGAGGATGGAACTAGTGGATTGCTTAAGATAAGGAGTTCTAAGTTATAGTAAGGCTAAAGCTGATTTGGTATTCATAGGTCCTGCAATAGTATGATAAGCCCCCAGAAGCAGGGACCCCTAAGCTACCTAAGGAGGAATGAACTGGACCAGGTCAGAAATGGAGCTAGCCAAATTCTCTGTGCGGATCTGCTATGGGGTCAGACTGTAAGTGACAAATGTACTTGAAGCCTGGGCAATACAGAGAGACTCAAAACAAAACAAATAAACAAATAACTAAAAGAAACCACAATAAGTAATAAAATGTCAGGTTTGAAACAAACATAGAATATGGAATTTTGGAATGATAAAGCACCTTAAAATAGAGCAGTGAATGCTGGAGCATAGAACAAAAAATGACTTTTATTTTACATATATATGTTGTTCTACATACTACAATCCCTACTAATATAACTAACAAGATACTCTATGCCTTGATTGCATGAGAATACTGCTTTGATTTAATTAAAACAATTAATTAAAGGTGTAAAGTGGGTGTTAATTAGTTTTTAAATGGGGAAGAGTGAAGTGTTTCAAGCCATTGATGAAATCGTGATATTTCAAAGAAATGTGTTGGGATTGGCTGAGTTAGACATGTCTCAGGGTGTGTATGTGTGTATATATGTTTGTGTATATGTGTGTATACATGCATACACATTTATACACATATATATCAAAGGAGGGATTTACAAAGTAATTGACCTTTATTTTATTTTTTTGATTTTTGCTGAGGCAATTGGGGTTAAGTGACTTGCCCAAGGTCACACAGCTAGGAAGTGTCTGAGATCAAATTTGAACTCAGGTCCTCCTGACTTCAGGGCTGGTGCTCTATCCACTGCGCCACCTAGCTGCCCCCAAGTAATTGACCTTTAGAAGCACTTTGAGGAGGCAGACCCCTTGTATCAAATGTGTTGGAAAGTGGGGGCATTTAACCTAGAGGGACTGTTACACTCAGCTTTTCCCCCCTGGATCACAGCATTCCCTTGTGAACTTCTAAAGATCAAAAGATTTGGACTTTCATCTGGTTGATAGAACTGTTCCTTGATGGCTATAACTCATGTCAGTGTTTGTATCATGAGCTAAAGGACAT
The DNA here is from genome assembly GCA_023553655.1 of Myrmecobius fasciatus. Lineage (NCBI taxonomy): Eukaryota > Metazoa > Chordata > Mammalia > Dasyuromorphia > Myrmecobiidae > Myrmecobius > Myrmecobius fasciatus. The sequence goes on along the minus strand of JAJPUD010002026.1, from coordinate 59,586 downwards.
GCCAAGAACAAACTAGATACAGGGAGAAAGACACTTTAGGGCTCTAAAAAGGCACCTATCCTAAGAGTTCAGTAGAGAACTATATCTTCAGGGAACTTCTATAAAGGGAATAAAGACTTCTTTTGTCCTAGCAGGAATCAATTACTGTTATTTTTATTTACTTGTTCTTACTATACTATCTTCATAAATATTCATTTTAAAGCTAACTTTGGATAATTAATGATCAAGGGCAACTAGGTCATGCGGTAGTTTGAATACTGAGCCTAGAAGATCTGAGTTCAAATTTGACTTTAAGATACTTCCTAGCTGTATGACACTGGATAAGGCATTTAATCCCTACTTGCCTCAGTTCCTCATCTGCAAAATGGGAACACAATGGAAAAGGAAATGGCAAACGACTCCAGTATCAAAGCCCATGAGGTCATGTAGAATTGAACATGACTGAACAATGATAATAAAAATTGACAATCAATTTGGATTGATTGGAGGCTTATTAGTAACATTATTACACAACTGGAACTATATAGAGTAATCTTTAAAAGATAGAGAGGAGAGGTAGTAATGACTCTTTGGAGACAACCTGCCAGTGACAATAGGGGTTAAGAGAGTGAGCCTAAAAGTCAGACTCACTCTGGGGGCTTTATCTAAGATAAATTTTAGGCCCCTTTTATTTGAGGGAACCCACTGGAGAGAGTTTCTACCCAAGACTGTTATTATTGGATAGTAAAGAATGTGGAATCCCCTAAAGAAATATTTTTCTTCTTTTTTGTTGAAGGCTATAGTTGTATGGGCATTTCCCAGCATGGTTTCTTATGACTCAAATGAGTTTCTTCGTGATAAGTTTTGCTTGTTTTAAAACTCAAGTTCTAATATTTATATCAAGACCACCCAACTGCTTAGTCACACATCATAGCTACTAGAAACAGAAATAATTTTTGCATCACCTAAAATGCTAGTGATTGCCTACAGCACATTGTTAGTTCATAAAAGGTTTTTTTTTGCCAAATTTGAGTATTTTATAAAGTGATGCTTGTTAAGTTGTATCACTACACATTTGGGAGTAGGGAAGAATGTTAATTTTGTATTTAATTATGGGCTGTGCCACAGTTTTCTCAAGAATCTGTTGGCCAAGATTTATTTCTCAGAATTCCTCTCATGACAGTATATACATACATATGCATATACACACATCTCACACAATACAGAATATTAAACCTGGAGAGGACCTTAGAATCTTAGGAGGCATCTAGTTGAATTTTTAAATTTTCAAATGAGAAAAAAGAAGCCATTTGATGATGATGAATGATGATGAATATGAAATGATGAATATTAAACATTCAGTGGATATAAATTAATGCAGAATGAAATAAATAGCACCACAAAATAGTGTTGCATAATAACTACAATAATGTAAATAAAAACATCACCAAAAGATGTCAGAATTCTGATCAATGCCACAACCAATTTTGATCTCAGAGGACTTCCATTGATAAGGCATACCCCACTCCTCCTAAAATAGAATTACTGGACTACAGAGGCAGAGGAAAGCTTATATTGTCAGATACATTCAATGTATTGGTTGTTTTACTTAGTAATGATTCTTATTATAAGGGAGCTTATGTGGGGTTAAGGAAGATGGGATTGTTGAAAAACGATACCAATAAAAATATTTATATTTTTCAAAATAATAAAGAAAATAAAACTAAGAGAGATGAAATGATTTGTTCTCAATTCTTCAAAGAATTAGCTGAGTTTGACCAGCAGGCAGTTGAAAATGTAACCTAGGGAAAAATGCTGATGTTATTGATCTAGATTGAAGACTTGTCTTAGTTGAAGTATAGATAAAATTGTGAGATTTGTTGGGATCTCTAAGAAATTAGTCTAAATACAGATAAGTGAAGAGTTGAGAAAGGAACCTTGGAAATACATTTTAGAGGCATATGGCAAGAAGAGGAGATAAGAAATGAATGACAACAAAAAAGAACAATCAGAAGCAAGGAGAGAACCAGAAAAAACAAATGTCAGAAAAGCCAAGGAAGGGAAAGAGAATGCAAAAAGAAATAGGGTAGCCAATAGGATCAATGTGTGCAGGGAAGGCTAAAGAGGAGGTTTGGAAAAAGGTCATTAGTGACTTTCCTGAATGAATAAGTGAATGAATGAATGAAAATATGAGAGTGTATTTCTTATTTATTCTACATATAGCATGTTTTTATATATTTGTTTGCATTAGATTGTAAGTTTCTGAGGGCAAGGATTGTTTATTGTCTCTGTATTCCCAGTGCTCAGAATAATGCTTGCCACCTAATAGGTGCTTGAAACATGTTTACTGATTTTTATTTATTACAAATAAATGAAAATGGTTATGTGACTGCATGAATTAGTAGAATGATTGCATGAATGAATGCCAGTTCTTCTTCCCTGAGATTCTTTCAACTTTGTGACTATGTCTCTATTCCCATTTTTCCTCTACTCAATTTTTTTTAAAGCATAAGCTTTCTTTTTATATTGATTTGTTCATTAGTTAAACAGTATGGAAGCTTTCTGGGGAGAGCATCATATGGAAATTCTCCCCATGATTCTTGAGAGAGAATTCACATTTGATGTGTTTACTTGATGTATTTATTTGTGCTTGGAATGAAAGACTCTCTGTGCACATTTTTCTTTGATCTCTACATAGAGTTTTTTCCACATACCCAAGGAGGTCAAAATGAAGAAAAGTGGGCAGTGCCTTCCTCTGGGATCCCCTATCCCTGCAGTGCATGATTGTCATATCCTGGCAAATAAGAAATGTAGGTGCTCAGAGCACCTAATTCCTACCCAAATCTAAAGCCAAATCTTCCTATATAGGGATGTTTGTCACTCACAGATTCCAAAGGTGAGGTGAACAAAGAAATGAACACTTGTGTGTCTTCTTTTATTTTAGGTCCCTGCTCATTTCTATTGAAGTCTTCCTCCAATTCTTCCCTAAATTGTGGGGATAACCCTAGACTCTCAAAGACTGTGCCAATGGAACGAAACCGTTGTTAAATCCTACCATGCTGTAAAGGCATGTATTAGCTCAGATGTCTGTATGTTATCCACCTGAAGGTCAATCATTAAGGAATGCCTCATGGAAACATTTACTGAAGAGCAGAGAGCCTGTGTTGGTGGAAGAATAAATTGTTTCAGTAGAATTACCTATCTTTGGGGGTATTGAAATTGAATTTTTTTCCCTATCTACTTGGCAGTACTGTTTATCGATTTTGTATGCCTGTGCAAATGTAAACTGGTAGTGGCAGTAGTAGCAATTGCATAAATTGTTTTTTTTAGTCCAATTTACTATTGTAGTGCCCTCTTTGAATTACCTTTCTAATCTAGCACCCAAAGGTCCAAAAGTCTTTGGGTTCTTTGTGGATTTGCACTCCTAAAACTAAGCTATTAACCTTTCTCTCTTCACCCTCAGCCCCTCTCCTAAGTGAGTATAATTTTAATAATTACTGAATAGAAACAATTGGCTCAAAGCCCTTGGGCTTTGATATTTATTTAAGATATTTATTTAAGACAACAATATAAGGGCAGTAGCTATAAAACATTCTTTTTCATAAAATGGATATACCCTTGCATATAACTACTTCTAACATTTGTGAAAAGATTGGTTACATACAGTACACTGGTAGTGAGGCACACTCCTACAGATGACAGTAATAATAATAATATATATGTATATGGTGCTTTAAGATTTACAAAATACTTTACAAATATCTCATCTGTCTTGTGTCATTTCTATTATATAAATGTTATCTTATATTAACTTAAAACAACTCTGGGAAGAAAATGCTATTATTAGTCCCATTTTGCAGATGAAGAAACTGAGGCTGAGAGAGATTAAGTTACTTGCTTGGGATCACCCAGCTGGTAAGTATCTGAAGCTGGATTTCAACTCTTCTGTACTACCTATTTATTAACAAGGCTACCTAGCTTTCTAGCCCTTACTTGGGACTAAGACAACTCATACCTCTAATACTGCAAGGTCCCATGTCCTTTCTTATCTCTTGGTATTCTCATCCTATGCCCTTCTGGGCATAGTGACACTCTAGGCATGTCACTCAGCTGTGTTTTCCTGAATCTGTTCCTCTCTGCAGCTCAACTCAACTTCCAGACAAGTTCTCTTTTAAATAAAAATTTAGCTTTTTTCTTTGCTGCCTTACTTCTTAAAGCTCCTTCCTGCCTTGAAGTACACTGCTTCTCTGTGTCCATCTGGAGGGTGTGTGTCTCTACCCCCTATCTTGAACTACTCAGTGCTCTGAACCATACTACTGCTGGATGTAATATTGCCAAGCACTTAGTTCTATTGCACTGTGCCATAACAAGAAGGGAGAGGAAATCTCCCCATCTCTTCTGCCCTCTGGTAGAGGTGCATGAGTCAGACACATCTCCAGCTCTGCTCCCTGCCTAGAATTCTAGAACAGGATTACTTTATAAAAGCCTCCAGGGACAAGTATTTAGGCAAGTCACAACCTCTCTCTGCTTCAGTTTGTCTATCTGTAAAATGAGCTGAGAAAGGAAGGGACAAACCAATCCAATATCTTTGCCAAGAAAATCTCGAAGAAGTCACACAGAGCCAGACACAACTGAAAAATAAAGTTAATAACTCTATCTGCAATCTACCCTTTACTTTCTACAATCAGTACTTAGTACAGTGCCTGGAATATAATAGGCACTTAATAAATATTTATTAGCTAATTGATCACATCAATTAAGTGGCAAGTAGGATGAGGAGGGCACCATATTCCCACTCTTCTCCCTCCTTTTCCTTCCCCATTTTGATACGACCTATATAAACTATAAAGAACTGAGGTAATTTTGTTTTGGGAAAAAAGATGAGTTCAAATTTCAAATCTCTAACTCATTGCCTATATGACTGCGAGCAAGTACCTCTCCCTTAGTTTCCCACTCCATAAAATAGAATATTTTAATTTTACTGTTTCTAAATCCCTTCCAGTCTCTAAATTACATGAAAATTATTTGAATAAAGTCAGAATTTCACACCTGGGAGGTACAGGAATGTGTCTTTAACTAAAACATTAGGATGTTGTCTGTCATTGCTCTGATAATTTGAAAAAAAAAATACCTACTATTTCATCAGTGTACAAGTTCCCTCCACAGAGACAAACAGTAGACCACTCTTTCACTAACCACAGTTCTCATTTGTAGAACACTAGAGCAAAATGCTTTCTTCCTAAAGTCATTGAGAAGGGGGTAGTAGAATTATTTTTATCTCTATTTTACATTTATCAAAACTAAGAGGTAAAGGACCTTTGGTCTCTTCAGAGTAGAAAAGGCAGTCCCTATGAGAAACTCCTTCTGCCAAGACAAATCTGTATCTATTAGGCAACTTAGTCTTGGAAAGTTGCCTGGAAGCAGAGGTGCTAAATGACTTCTCCATGGTCATATATCCCATGATGTTCACAGATGGGCCTTGACTCTTTTTGACTTAGAAGCCTCACTAACCAGAAAGGTGGGTTTACTTAAAGCCACACAGTTGGCAAGTGTAAGAGCAAGATTTCAATCTGTAGTTCTTTGATACTTAAATTAATGCTCTTTTCCATGGTACCATTATGTCTGTAATAGAATAAACCCCTTTGTGACAATGCCTTTGATGGAGAGGTAGGGAAACTATAGCCTAATACCAGCTTATTGTTGCAAGGAGTTCTTTCCCACCTGATTCTCAGGTCCTATGCACCTGATAATTGCTCTGATGTCTAATTTCTCTGCACTTTGCATCTCTGATCTTAAAATAAAAGGAGTTGGACTAAATGGTTTCTAAGATCCCTACCCTTACTCAAAAGAGTAAGAGGTTCTTCCTCAAACATTTCTGACATTTCCCCCTGTACCAGTTCACAGAGCACACCAGAGATAAGCAGCACAGAATTCAGAAGCCAAAGGTACACGGAAAGACAATTGGCACACAGACAGACACAGGAAGCAACAAGCAATTGAAGATAGACTTACTGAGCAGGCTTTGACTTAAACAGGAGTGGGTCTGCTGCAGAGGAACAAGAATAATGTCAAGACAGAGGGGCAACCACTGAGAGGTCAGCAGGGAGGACAGAAACGGCCAAGAAAGAGCAGGAACAGTCCCAGAGGGATGGGAGGGAGAAAAAGGAAAAAACACAAGCCTAGACGTTAGAACATCCCGGACATTACTTTGGAAATGATGTTACACAAACCTTTCAGAGTCAAAGGGGATTTAGGATCCCACAGGGAGAGATAAAGGTAAAATGGAATGACCAATGGATTTCAGGCCAAGGAATTCGGTTTGAATTTCATCAAACCTACTACATAACCCTGGATAAGTTACTGTTCCATAGAATTAAAAATAGGAAGAGAGATCAGTAGGTTCAATTTTGCTGACAAGGAAATTTAGGTCTAGAGAAAGGAATTAACTTTTCCCAAGTAACATAATAATATTGGAAATAATAGAGCAGAGGGGTGGCACAGTGGGCAGAGTGACAGGCTTAGAATCAAAAAAGATCTGAGTTTGAATTTGGCCTCAGACACTGATTATGCATGTATGACCCTGTGTGACATTTAATCTTGTTTACCTCAATTTCCTTATCTGTAAAATGAACTGGAGAAGGAAATGACAGCCCACTCTAGTATCTTAACAAAAAATAAGCCAATGGGATCCCAAAGAGTCAGAAATCATTGAAATAACTGAACAATGATATACTTAACTGGTATCCTTTTGTGACATTAAAAGTAATACTGTTGAGGTTCAGAAAGGAGACCCCAAAAGATTGGGGTCACAGACAAATATTGCAAGGTATCTCAAAAAAATTTGCAGGTTTGAACCCATCTCCAAGTCAAGGGGCACAGTTTATTGTAATTGTAAGTGGGCCAGTTACAAAAGGAGTTATCAAAGAACCAGAGGCAAGAAGACAAATTTATAGGAAAAGTAGAGAGACAAGAGCTTCATGTTACTTATTTGCTAATTTTAGGGCTTACAGGTAGGTTTGAGGGGTGGTTTATTACTGACCAATAGATTTTCTATCTGACAGTCAGTAATGTTTGTAGGACTATCCTAAGGCCAGAAGACTTTAGAATCATTGACAGACAGATTGTTAGAACAATAGCACTCTAAGGTTGAGGGGCCTTAGGATTACTGCTCCATTTCCCTTAGAAGCTGTATCTCCTTCAACATTATTTACATAGCTTTTTTAGATGTACAAAATCATATATATTTATATATGTGCACATATACATATATACATGTGAATTTACATATACATAATGTATATTTATGCATATACATACACACACACACACATATATATATATATATATATATATATATGTATACACACATTTCTTTGGTCCTCAGAAAAACCCTGTAAATTGGCATTATTAAAAATCCCTATTTTATAGAAGAGGAAATTGAATCAGAGAGAGATGAGGGCAGTGAATAGTTGAGCCAAAATTTAAACTCAGACCCTCTGACTCCCAAATCAGAGATCTTTCTAATTCACTCCATTACTTTCTTGAACTTCAGTGTGCTTCTCACATGTAAAACAGAAATGCTCCTAACTTGTATTACCTACCTGTTATGAAGAGATTGCTTTGTCTACTGTAAAAAGCTAAAGAAATGTGAGTTGTTATGACTAAAATGAATGTATGTGTTTGTATTACTTCAAATGAATGCATGAAAAGATCTTTATCACTGAAATTTAAGCCTTTTGTTATCTTTCTCATAAGTCAGCCTATTTAGTAAATGTCCCAAGGCCTTCATTTATGATTTCCACAGCTATGATCCACTCACCAGACAAAGTGATCAAAGAAGTTTTATGATTTCATCCCAGACAAATGTTGACTTTGTCCCAAGATACTGTCCCGCCCTGAAGTGTTAAAGTTTTGATATTCATATCACAACCAGAGTAAGGGAATGGGCCTAAGATGGAAGTCTGTAGGCTGCCTGTATGTGTTTCAAATTTTCCAGATGTGGCTGTTGATCCAATGTCCTTATACCCTCTTGGCATCCTACCACAATGGCACAATGATCCATTCATGATTCTGGTTGTGTCCTCAACTGGGGGACTCATCCATCTCTGGTCAATCAAGTTGTCTTTTTCACCATCTGCCAGGGCCCAAGTGATGGCAGAATTCTCCAAAGAAGTACTCTTCCTATAATCTTTAATTGAGAAATAAAGTACCAGCCTCTATGTTGGCTTTCCAATGTCCAAGGAGCTTAGAGGTAGGGAGACATGGGACATTATACTATAGAATGCTTGACTTCATAGAATTTTTAAAACAGAAGATTGAATGTTAGAACATGGAAAGCAGAATATAGCAATGCAAGGGACCTTAGGACACAGAATATTGAGAATGCCAGAGGGTCTTCAAAACGCAAAAGATAGAATGTTAGCCCTAGAGGGCAGGTTAGAAAACATCTGGTCCAATGTCATCATTTTAGAAAATATACAGAAGTCCAGAAAAGGGAAGTGACATACAACTTGCTGTGTGTCCTTGGGCAATAATCTCTCTTCCTCAATGCCCTAGTTTCTTAATCTTTAAGATCACTGATCTCTAAAGTGAATTATGACTTTGATGTATTGTAGCCATATAATTCATTCAACACATATTTAGCAAGTGCCTATTAGAAGCAGACATTATTAGAGCCGGAAGGGACCTTTGAGACCATTTACTCTAACTTCATTATTTATTTATTCATTTTTAATTTTTATTGACATCTTTTGTTTCTTTTACAGCATCTTTAATTTCCAAATATATTTCTTCCCCTTCCCTTCTCCAGTGATCCATCTTTGTAAGAAAGAAAAAGAAAGAGAAAATTTTTTTCACAATACTAACACAATTCAGTCTGATATGTAATATTCCACACTTACGGTCCTTTATATCTTCAAAGAAGGTAGGGAAGTATGTTTTCTCCTTTCTTCACCAAGGTCAATATATAATCATTAGTCATTATAATTACACAGTTTAGTTTCAGGGTTTTATTGGTTCTTTACATTTTAACTTAATTTAACAAAGATGAAACTCAGATTCAGTGAGGAGACAAAATACTTTTGTACAGAGGACAACAAATACTTTCCCTTTGTGACCTCATCTGATACTTACAACAGCTCCTGTGATGAAATAGTAGGCTTATTACATTCCTCACTGAATGAGGAAAAAAATTGAGTCTCAGAGAGATGAAGTGGTTTCCCAAGATGGCAAAAGAAAGCGCAAGATGGAGGCACTTCATAAAGCCAGGGCTTCAGACCCCACAGCTAACTCTCTACATTTTTGCCAGGCTGCTATTTGGAAGTAATATTTTGGGTCTTCCTTTAGCCAGTAGTTCTTTTTCTGGGAACCAGGAAGCTCTTTCACAGCATTAGGAAGGAATGATTCACACTCCCCTACAGCATGTGAGCAAAGGACAGCCATGAATTTCCGCTCCACTCAGAAATGAAGGCAAGAAGCAGGCTGAGTGAGTGTGTGAGTTGGCTGGGAGCCTCCTTCTTGGCAAGTATCTGATGGACGTTATTGACAGAAGGCAATATGTTTTAATGATTCCTAGACTAATCCAGGGGCCAAAATCTAGAACGCAATTAGTCAGTCCCACTAATACATTCTACCAGAAAAAAAGGCTCACCCAAAATCAGATTATAAGAGCCCAACCAAAGCTGTCCTGATTGTGTCTGCTTTTTTATCTGAGACTCCAGACCAAAAAAAGGACCATTCACTTCATTCTTCTAGGCTCTCTCTTAAGAACTTATATGTGCTGTCCAAGAATGTTTGTGGCAGCCCTCTTTGTAGTGGCTAGAAATTGAAAACTGAATGGATGCCCATCAATTGGAGAATGACTGAATAAATTATGGTATATGAATGTTATGGAATATTATTGTTCTGTAAGAAACGACCAGCAGGATGATTTCAGAGAGGCCTGGAGAGATTTGCATGAACTGATGCTGAGTGAAATGAGCAGAAACAGGAGATCATTATACATGACAACAACAAGACTATGATCAATTCTGATGGACATGGTTCTCTTCAACAATGAGCTTTTTCAAACCAGTTCCAATTGTTCAGTGATGAAGAAAGCCATATACAACCAGGGACAGGCCTGTGGGAACTGAGTGTGGACCATAATATAGCATTTTCATGCTTTCTGTTGATGTTTGCTTGCCTTTTGTTTTCCTTCTCGGGTTTTTTTTTTCTTTCTAGATTTGATTTTCCTTGTGCAGCAAGATAACTGTATAAATTTGTATACATACATTTTAACATATTTAACATGTATTGGACTACTTGCCAGCTAGGGGAGGGGATGAAGGGAAGAAGGGAAAAATTTGGAGCAGAAAGTTTTGCAAAGGTTAATGTTGAATATTTTTTTGTGAATAAAAAGCTTTAATAAAAAAAAAAGAACTTGCATCTTCTCCTTTCCAGCAAGGTTATGTCTGTAGGCTATAATCTACATCTTGCAACTGGACCCAGATGGTTCTGGAGGGGAAAGTGAGGCAGGTGACTTGCACAGTCCTCCCTCCCTCAATATAATTCACTTGCATGTCACAGTATCACTTCCCTGATGTTATGATCCTCTTCCAGAACGGAAGACAAACAACAGTATTCTGAGGTTCTTTTGAGCTCTTCATGGAAAGCCAATGGGATGGATCAACAAAAGCAGTGGATTTTAGAAACAGGAGATCGAAGTTAAAGTCCTAATTTTACCACTGTGTGATCATGGGCAAATCACTTCTCTTCTTTGAGACTTTTCTCAACAATGAAATGGCGATAATAATACTTGTACTACCTATTTCATAGACCTGTTGCTATAATGTAATAAAAATATAAGCAATTAAAAAACTATATAAACATCAGCTATCATTACTTTTCATAATACTAACATTAGATGTCCCTGGATGCCTAAAAGCTAGGCCAGATGAACACAAGCTAGGATGTTCTACTAAGTTAGAAAGATTGAATCTAGGTTCAGCTGTATAGTCCATACATGTGGACTGAGGACCAGGCTTGGACAAGTACTGAAAGGAGGTGGTGGTGGGTGTGTGGGTGTGATTTGATCAAACTTGCACTTTTAAAAAAAAATCACATTGGTGGCTAATTGGAGATGGAATGAAGTAGGGAGAGATGAGGCAGCCAGACCCACCAGGAGGCTATTACAATAGTCCAGGCACTCCTGTCAGAGGAGAAAAGGGGATGTATTGGAGAGATGTTGTGTAAGGGAAATCAGCAACAGATTAGACTTGGAAGGTGACAGCTAGTGAAGAGTCCAGGGACTGGGAGGAGGGCACTGCCCTGGGAGGGACCTATCCCTGGGAAGATGGGGGGAAGGACAAGGGGAAAGAAAATTTGCTTTGGATATTGGTTTAAGATGTCTATTGGACATTCATTTTGAGATGTCTGAAAGCAGTTGGAGATGTGAGACAGGAGCTCAGCAGGAGAGAGAGATTTGAAAATCATCAGAATGAGAGAGTAATTAAATCAATGGGAGCTGATGAGATCATCAAGTAAAGCAGTATGGAGGACCCAGGACAGAAGCCTGTGGGACACCTGTGTTAGAGGGTGTGATCTGGATGGGGATCCAGCAAAGAACCCTTAAGAAGGGTTGGTCGGATAAGGTAGGATGAGAACCAGAAGAGAATATTGTCCAAAAAGCCAACAGAGAAGAAAGTATCAAGAAGGAGAGAGTGATCACCAATGTTAAAGGCTGCAGAGACATTAAGGAGAATGAGGACTGAGAAAGGGTCATTGGATTTGGCAACTAAGAGCAGTGATATCTTTGGAGAGAGCAGTTTTGGTAGAATGGTAAGGTCAGAAGGTGGACAAGGAGAAGGAGAGGAGAGAAAATAGAGGCATTATTGTGGATAAGCTTTTCAAGGTTACACAAAGCAGAAGGAATGTAGGACAATAGTTATTAGGGAAAGAAGAATCATATGAGGGTTTTTTTTTCAGAATGGGAAAAACATAGTTTACTGTTCTGTGTTCTGAGGTCCTGTCCAGCTCTGACATTCTCTGATCCTACTAACTATAAAACACATTATCAATATTACGTGATTCAGCATTCATTCCTAGTGACCATGGGACTGCTCAGTAATGATTGGAAAATACAGTTCCTCCAACCATTGCTAGTTCTTCTCTCATAGCCAAAAGGAACATCCATGCATTACAAACTTGGTCAAGTCTGTAGGCAGTAGGGAATGACCTAGCAGATGGAAAGAAACTGAAAAGAAGTGATAGACTAGGGATGACATGGGGGGGGGCAATTTGTTGGAGGAGATGGGAGAGAATGGAATCACTGGAACAGTTAGAAGATGTAGCCTTAGTAAAGAATAAAACTACCTCATGTGTTACAGGGGTGTCAGGCACTATATCAATAAGCATTTATTTATATGCAAAGCAATGGAAAGGATTGTAATAATACAAAAACAAAAAGCATCAATAAAACTTTTTTTAAAAAAATAGATAAATCTCACACACACATACACACACATCAGCTCCTATTACCTCCAAAACAAGCGTTACTGACATAACCTAGTTCAACTTTCAGTCCCAGGGATCTTGGGACTGTTTAGTGATGGGGTAGAAATCTACCTCCTCCAACCATCGCTGTTCCTCCCTTGCTCATAACCAAAAGAAGCTGCCCAAGCAATACAGGCCAGATCTAAAGGCAGAGGGACCTGCTGCTTCATGATACAAAGGCAGCAGTTTTCAATAGCCAAAGAGACAGCACCTGCTCCAGCCAGTGTGGAGGCGGATACGCTGCCATAGCGTTCCACAAGAATAGATGCAGAGTCCCACATCAGACCTATTTCTCTCATCAGCTGGGACTCAGCCTACACAAACAGCTCAGAAACAGTTAGGAAAGGTTTCCCAACAACATAGAGGAGTTAGTTCTGACGCCCCATTCCATGGAGATTACAGAATTATGGAATGTTAGACCTTGGAATTTAGAACAGAGGATTAGCAGGAGGAACCTTAGGACAGAGAAGCTTGAATGTTAGGGCTAAAAGAAGAATGGCAGGGCTGGAAGAGACCCTATTTTGCAGAAATTCAAGAACATGGAACTTAGACTAGGGTGTCTACTGGAATTCTATCTAATTCTCTCCTCATTCTAAAATGTTATAGTTTTTTTGGTTGTTTTTTTAGCTGAAGACACTTTTGCATTGTAGATGTATATTAGAAAACTTTAAGGATTTCCATATCTGTGAAATCACATCACAAAGCTGTTAATTATACTTGGGTAGGGGTGGGGGTAGGGGATCTAGGGGGTGGAGATGCGAAAACTTAAAATGCAGCGAGATCACAACTGTCTTGGCGAGAACATATGCTTGATCACAAATATTGGCACAGGCACTCCAAGAAACTGACAGGCAGAATCATTTAGAAATCAGTGGGCTGTTAGTGAAAGAGTAATGGGTTTGGAGTTGAAAAGACATGGGTTCAAAATCAGACTTTTCTTCTTAAGTAGGGTGGTCTCTAAGCCAGAGATTTCCCATCTATAAAATTAAGAGGTTGTATTGTGATCTCTGTAATTCCTTCAGACTATGAAAGCAATGGGGGCACGAATTCTCTATTTTTTAAAGTAAATTTTTTGTTTTATTTCTTTTTTTATTAATTGCAGCCTCTTTATGGGAGTAGGAATAATAATGCTTTTTAATCTGATAGTGGGAACTCATTATCTCATCTGTTCTTTGGAACACATCTTGGACATAGAAATGATAGCACAGTGGACATTGTAGGCACTTAATAAATAATGACTGATTGAATATATCATCCCTTTGTAGAAAGGAGGCTATTGAAACATGAAGGGAAGTGACTTGCTTAAGATCACACAGAAAGTGAATAATAGACATGAGGCTAAAAAGAGGGTCTTTTGGTTCCTAGCCCAATGCTATTTTTTACTATAGCCTGTTGCTTTTCTTATTCCAATGAGTTCTGAAAGTCTCATTCCTTAAGTAATTGGTTGGTTCATATATACCCACAGGGAACGATGAGAAATCTTGATAATAAATCATGAAAATGAGAATTCACAATTATGTGGAAAAAATCAGGTAAGAAATATTATTTCCTCTGTGCACTGGTCATGGAAGATAAATGATGCTAGAACATGGCATCTTATAAAAATTAGGAGCATGTGACCCATACTATTATTTAAACAGAGATTCTTCTTAGCAAAGGAAGGATAGTTTCAAGAAGTTATTCAAATAAAAATGTCTTATTTCTAAGAGAGAAGAGAGATTTAGATAAAAGAGACAGAAAAGTGATTTAAAATGGAGAGAGATTGAAAGCAGGAAAGAGTCATAGGGAAAAAAAAATGTTAATTTTGGGAAAGAGGATTCCTGACCTGAAAGACCAGAACATAGAATGAGAAATATAGAACATAGAATGAGAGATCCAGAAGGGATTTTAGAAAGTAAAATATTGGAATTGTAAGGAACCTTAAAAATCAATCATCTAACTTCATTTAAAGTGGAAAAGACTGAGACGCAGAGTTGGGAACTAACATGTTTAGAAGTGAACATAGAAGATACCAGAAAAGAGACTTGAATTTTTGATTGGAAATTAAGATAGCCTATATTGTTTTTTGTTGTATTATTTATTCCAAAGAGGAATAATCACGTCTTAAAGAATAAAAACCTTCCCTAGAACAAATGTATCAGTAAAAAGTTCCTTTGGGATTCCTTAAAAAGAACTTACAGAGATGCCCAAAAGAGAATGCGAAATGAGTTTTAGTATTAATAATAATGATAATAATAAATAACAAAAGCAGCTGGCATTTATATAAAGTTTACTAGGTGCTGTGCTAAGCACTTCACAACTATTATTTCATTTGTTGTCACAACCCTGGTACATAGATAATATCATTATCCTCATTTTACAGAAGAAGAAACTGAGGTAAATAGTAATTAAGTGACTTGTCCAAGGTCACACATCTATTAAGTGTCTCAGACCAGATTTGAACTATGGTTTTTTTTTTTTGACTCCAGATATAATGCTGAGTGAAATCTTTCTTTAGAATCTTCTATTCCACATGTTCTATTTACTGACTGTGTCTCCTTGCTTGGGTGAGTTTTATTTCCAAATTTCAAAGATTTGTGATTTCATCGATGGAGTTGTTGTTTGTCCTTCATTTTTGAGGAGGACCAATGATATCACTGATGATGTCTTCACTTGTGCATAAATTGGATTTAAATGAGGCAGAGTTACACAAAAGTATCAGTCTCATTCTTTCTTCCTAAGTCATTGAAGTCCAGTGGCAAGACAAAAGCCAAGATGACTGGCGATGGCTCAAGATGCAGTGGATAATCTTGACATCTTCAATTTTTAAACAAGTTCCAAGCACCCTTCATGGCCATTGGATCAAATTGTTCTCATCTGCCCATTCCACTGGGGGAAGTCTTCACATGCTTGGGGTAGAAATCCCCCAGCTCACCCATAGGTTGGAGGCCAGTCAGCTACCATTAACCTGGTTTAGTCTGCTTCTCGAGATAGCTTTACCAGGGTGTGACTGATTGCACATCCTGCAGCTTCTTGAAGGCACATCAGTGGTAGCAACTCCTTGCATTGATATATATTGCAACTTCTCCAGTGTCTTAGGAGACAGACTCTATGAGTTTTTTTGATTAATAAGATCATCAAAGGGAAGCCAGACTTCTGATATTGACCATCTCCACAATTAGTTAAACTAGTACTTGGGCAATGGATAAACAGCTTGTCATTCATATTGAAGCCTTCCTAGTTCAGAAGAATTCCACAAATACAGCCTTCCAGTACTTAATATTGTTATCTCCAGGTTGCCACAAGATATCCTAGGTGGTGGTCAGTGGAAGCTTGTCAGTATCACCAGAATGGACTCCAGAATTCATAGAATTTTAAGACAGAAAGAATTCTAGAGACTTTCCAATCTAAACCTCATATTTTGGATACATGGAGAAGCTATGGTCCCAAAAGAAAAAAATGACTTGCCCAAAGTTACCCACATAATGAGTCATGAACTGAACCTGCATTCGGACTACAAATCCAATGTTCTTTCCACTATACTAATTCTATCAGAAGACAGGACTCCATATATCCTTGATTAAGGAAGAGCATTCCTTCTAAGGGGATATGATTCTTTTCTAGATGTGATCAAAAACTGAGCAATCTTAGATATGAGTCTTGAGAGGGTCATACAGAGACAATTTTTATTAGGAACTATTCCTGGTGCACTGAGCATTTCAGATTACCCTATGTTTGCTATGTTTTCTACTGCCACCAGCAAGTCTAATGAGGCCCCAGTGCAAGCCCTTACTGTCTTACAGATCCCCAAATAGAAATTATCCCTTTTGAATCAGTGCCTGAAGCATTCATTGACCCAAGTGAAAATATATACATACACACACACACATACACACACACACACTCACATACTCACTCTTACACAAACAGAAAGACAAACATACTAACAATTATTCTGATGTGTGGATTATGACCAGATGTATGCCAGTTTGAACAGAATTCAGAGACCCAACTCTTAAAATGTCAGTCTGAGAATTCATCAGTGCTTGATTTATTACTTTGTTAAATGTTACAAAAATGAAGATTAAGCTTAAAATGTGTTCTGAAGACTTTTTTTTCAGAGAAGCAGTTGTTAAATATTTACCAATAAATCTCGGAATTAATAGATCACATTCCTATAATATTTCAATCTTTATAAAGTATTTTCCAGATAAGGAGGGTGGGGAGAAAGAAAATAAGTAATACTTTCTCAAATTTAGAGTTAAGGAACTTGAGGCTGAGCAAAAGGAAGCGACTTGACCAAATTCATATAAGAAGCATCTAAGTTGGGGTTCAACTCTAAATCACCTAAGTGCTAATTCTGTTACAGCTGTGTGTAGTATGTACACTGAACCAAAATCTGCATTTCTGGAATTCTTCTTCCTCCACCCTTAATGAGTTTCTCTGATACCACACAGATCGACTTCATTCTCATGGACTAATCTTTCAGATATTAAAAGATAATAATAGTTAGGTTCCGCTCAGGTCTTTTTATTAATGACTAGAATTCATAATCTAACATACTTTATTGTTGTGGAAAGCTGAGGCACAGAGAAGTTCAATGAGTTACCCAAAGAATCAGTGACAGAGATTAGACTAGAACTTGAGAATCTTGGCTCCCAAACATGGATTCTTTTCATTGTTCTATAGTTTTATTTTCACTCATAATTTCCAAAATTCTGAGTTTTCTATAGAGGTGTTTGATGAAACATTTCTTAGATAGACACCAGGAAAAATAGACCTGCAGGCTGACAGAATTAGAGAAGGGGGCCACTAATAAACAAAGAAATAAATAAATAAATAGATGCCTCTGGAGTCAAATGGTCCAAAAAACTGGAAAGAGATTTATACTTTTTAAAAATTTTTTAATATATTGGAATTGACAGAAACTGAAGTTTCATATGAAAACTACCCATGGGCATTTTTAAAAACTAGAAGATCAATTCAAAACATTCATCTTAATTATCTAACACGGCATGCTCAGGAAACAAAACTGGCCTCAAATTAATTAAAGAATTATTTATAAACAGTATAATTAATTTAGAGCAGTTTATTTAATTTCAGCAGTTCCTTTTAACAGAGGGGGTTCTTCATCCCTGCTAGAGAAACACGGACAACAGGAATCAGAGAGATGAATAGGAGATGGCTGCTGGTTAATTTCTTAGGAGAGTTTCATGAATTTTCTCAGAAAGCACTTCATTTTAGGTAAGGTAGTTTAGGTAAGTTCCTCCCCTTCTCTTATTCTCACTTTTCTCTGTAAAATGAAAGCACTAGGCTTGATTATCCAAAACTTTCCCTTTATGTTCTAGATTTCCTTCCTGCTCCGACCCCTTAAATTCTAAGGTCTCTTCATGATTGATAAAATATAGTCTGTGTTCTGGAGTCTCTTCTAACTCATAAGTTCTAGGATCTGTCCAGCTCTAGCGTCTGAAGCTTCATAGTCTAATGTTCTTTGTTCTAAGATCCTTCCCAATATCAACACTCCGTTATTCACCCGAGACAATTCTTTTTGAGAAGATGTGGGCTATCTGGTCTTCTGATAAGGGCCATACCTAGTCCATACTTAGTCTTGTTAACTTGATGTTATCCCTTCAGAGATGTCCAATCTGGAAATCAGAGAGGCAGGGCTCAAGTTCTACCAGCTCTGTGACCATGGAGGACAATTTAACTTTCTGAGACTCCAAGTTAAACAAAAGTTTCTCCTCTGCATCAGTGTGGAACATTTCCACACAGGAGAATCCATCCACTCTGATGAAATCAGAAGCCAGGGGATGGATACCTAGATACCCTCCCTCCCCCAAACAAAAAAACAAGCAGATAGAAAATAAGCACTCACCTCTCAGCTCCTTCCCCTAATCCTAATTAGTCCTTGTCAAAGTGCTTGACTAGAGAACTGCCTATGATTTCTACTACCTGTTAGAGTCGCATCCCAGTGGTTCCCAAGGCCTCCTCTCATGTCAGCTTCCTGAAGTATCACTGCTTGGTGCAGAAATCACAGGACAGGGCAAACCAAAGCTGATAGTGCTGGATTCTTGCAATTTGTTCTCTCTTCCTTAATTAGTGTGTGATATCCTTGAGCAGAAAAACCATGTTGATTTTCCATTCATATCCCCAGTGCTTAGCCCAGTTCTTGACCCATAGGAAGTGCTTAATTAATGCTTTTTCTTTTCTTCATCCTACTTGAGTCACTTGGCAGGTAAGGGCTCCTATGGGGCTGAAACTATTTAAAAGTCTATTAAAATTTTTAAGGCAGCTCTCTAGAGAAATGCCAATTATCTCTTCAGAATGGGGTTTTCTTGAAAATTACCTTCAAAGGGACAGACATTGAATATTATATAATTTGTTGCTCCCTCCACTTCCCTTATTGGCATGCCAGAGACCCTGGTTTGGGCCAGAAATCTCTTTGGGGAGCCATCAAACTGGGCCTTCCCTTCAATGTTTCTTCCATAGATTTGTCTCTTCCAAGACACTTCCCCCATTTGTCTCCACAGAAAATCCTACTTCACTGAAAAAAAGAGGCCCTTAGACCATTTGTTATGAAGTGCTTGTCCTCCCCCAGCTTCCTACTTCAAAGCACCTATCACCACCTTCTCTATTACAGTCTGATAAAAAGGTGGTTTTTCACTTTTGTAACAGCCAGTCCCTCTACCTGTGTCCTTGATAACCCTCCCTCTCATCTCCTCTGGGAGCCTACCCCAAGATTATTTCCTCTTTCTCCCTAATATTCAACCTTTTCTTATCTACTAGCTCCTCACCTACTAGTGAGACATGCCTGGATTTTCTCCATCTTTAAAAATACCTTCATTTGATCCTATCAGTCCCTCAAGCTAGCATCCTTCTTCCTTTCACATTTTTCAAAACTAGCCACCTCTATTTTCTCATCTCAGTCTCTTCTTAAACCATTGCAACTTGGTTTATGACCTCATCACTCAGTTGAAAATTGCTTTCTCCAAGGTTACCAATTATTTCTTAATCATCAAACTCTTGATTACCTTCTCAGTCCCCATGCATCCTGACCTGATCTAATACTGTTGTCCATTTCCTCCTCCTAGTCTTTCTTGGTTTTCACGACCTTTGGTTTCGTTCTTGACCATTTGGATGCTTATTCTCAGTCTCTTTTTCGAGATCTTCATTCTTGTTCCACCTCCTTTACAGGACTATTTTCTGTGTAGGTACACACATATGCAACATATGTAAATATATACACACATATATATACTCTTTTTTGATAGTCCCATTAGCTTGCACAGGTTCCTTTCTATACAAATAACTTACAGATGGATATATCCAGATCTAATCTTTTCTTTAAATTTCAGTCCTACATAATTAATTGCTTACTGGATCTCTCCAACTGGATTTCCCAGAGACATCTTAACATCCGTGTGTATAAAGCAGAACTCATTTTTTCATCCAATATCTTAACCCTCTTACCAACTTCTCTTTTTCCAACGAGGATACTACCATACTTCTACAGAGTTTTTTTTTTTTCTTTTGTGAACACCCCAATTCAGGCTCTTATTACCTCTCCCAAAGACTATTCTGATAGTTTTCTGATTGGCTTCCTAATTCTTCTTTTCTTTCTCCAATCCATCCTCAACACAGTTGCCAAACTGATAATTTTAAAACATTGTTCTGACCATGTCACTCTTTTGGTTCTAGGATTAAAATATCAAGTCTCCTCTGGCTTTTAAAATCTTCGTCATAGAGCACTAGGCTGAGTTCCTAGCAAGGCTACATAGTATCTTTTTTTCATAGACATCACCCTGGATTGTTTTCTGTTCCTCTTACATGAAGTTCCATCTTCTGTATCCATAACATTTCACAGGCTAACCACCATGCCTGGGTAGAGTCCTTTTCTTACATCTACCTCATAAAATCCCTAAATTCCTTCAAAGGACAGCTACAAATGCCCAAAACCTTACCCCAAAGAGAATCAGTGAGGTGGCTCAGTAGATAGACAGCTGAACTTGGAGTCAAGAAGACCTGAATTCAAATACTAGTTGTGTGATTTGGGGCAACTCCCTTAAGCCCTTTAGGCTTCTGTTTTCTCATCTATAAATGAGGATCATAATAGCATCTAACTTTCTGGGATGTTGTGATAATCAAAAGAGATAACATTTGTAAAGTGCTTAGCAAATCTTTACAGCACTATATAAATGTTAGTTATTATTATAAAGGGGAGGGGAGTTTGGAAAGAGAGAGACAGAGACAGAGACAGAGACAGAAAGTTTAGACTAAAAGATCTATGCAATCCCTCCCAGCTTCATCCGTTCATTAATTAAGGGGAATTATTTTAAGACATGTCTTTTCTTTTCCAGAAGAAAGGTCCTAAGTTCCTTTACCTGATCCTCATTTGTCCTGGTTAGGTTTTCTCACCATCCTGGTTGTCTTACACTATACACATCAGTGTCTTTTTACTGCTGCATTTCTTCCCTTCCTCTCTCCCAACCTCCTCAACCCCATTTCTAACTCCACAACCAAACACAATAATAGTAACAGAAGAAGGAGGTATGATAGTGCAGGGGGAAGAGCCTTGTTCTAGAGTCAGGAGACTACCTGTAACACTTCCTACCTGTGTGACCTCAGGTGAGGTGCCTGGGCTTTGGTTTTCTCCTCTATAAGATGAGGAGGTTGCATCAGATGACTTCTGAAGATGCTTCTAGCTCTAGTTCTATGATCCTGTGAAAGACAGCTACCTTATGAATGGATGAATTGGACATTCTCTTTCCATTACTGGTCAGAAAGAGAAATCATGTCCATAATATGGACACTTTAAGATCAAAATCCAGAAGTTTCATATTTCCCCAAAGACTCAGGTTTAGGAGAGCCAAGGTATATCAGTTCCCTACCCATAGCAAGAAGGGAGAAGAGAGAAACTCTCTCCTAGTTTCTTTATTTTGCCTTTGTGGGGCTACAGGAGAGAGACATATTAAAAAATAATCACAATAACTAGAGAAGCAACAACAACAACAACAATCCTCACCCACCAAAGCTACAAATTTTAAAAGCCAGAAAACACTAATGCAGAAGACCTTAGAGAAGGGAGACAATAGGTCTGTTTTCATGGACATCACAGAACTGAAAATCATGCATAACATTCAGATGGTCTCTCATGTTCTCCTGGGCATTGCCTTTGGACAAAATTTAGACTGTGACTGCTCCCGAAAATTGAGTTCAAGTTGTCTATTCACAGTTCTAGCCAGAATCGCTGCTCAGAATGTTTTCCAGGGAAATGGAGTCAGCCCATGTCTTTCTTGGAAGAAGTAAGCAGCCCCTGAAGATGGACCCACCCCAAATCATCCTCTGAAGGACGAACCAGGGCATAACATTCTCATGAAATGGAATCCGATTGTATCTTCCTCTGAGGAAGGAACCAGCAACCCAAGTTGTTCTTTGGTTTTGCTGGAGTCACAACACAAACAACTGAGGTCTCAAGGGATGTTTAGTCAGCAGGTGTTTTTTGCCATAGGGGTAAAGAAGGAGCAGAGCCCTTTCCTTCTATCTGCCAGACCACAGGGAGTTTAGACTCCTTTCTGACATCCTGGGCTGCCTGTGCATTCCCGTCACATCGCCTCTTCACTTTTGGCAAGTGTCCAAACCCCAGGATTCCCCCAACAGTTCTTGGGCTCCTGCTTCTTGGTCATCGGCTGTGACTCTCAGAACAATGGGGCACCTTGATTGGCTCTGGAGGATGGCTGGCCGCCAGATGCATTGTTTCATTAGAGCGGTGATGTTCTCTCTCTCTCTCTTCCCTTAAAAAACGTCAAAAACAACTTTTAAGGAAAGTAAAAGGCTTTTTCTCTCTCTCCCAGAAAAAGAAAATCTATTAGAAGCATAACAACAATCCCATCCCATTTGTATGATAATGAAAGCCTCTTGATGATATTACAAGTATTCCCAATACTAATAACTCCCATTTTCATAGCCCTTTAAGACAGCTAGTACAAACATTATTCCCATTTTTTTTTTCAGAAGAGTAAAGTAAGGTTCAGAGAGTCTTGACATAGGTCTCATGTATCTTTACAGTTTAGTCAACCAAGGGCTTCTATAGCTCATTGGAACCTGGCAGAGCTACACAGGAGGTAGGATGGGGATGGGGGATTATTATCTTTATTTTGCTAAATAAGAACACTCCAGGGGGAGAGATGACTAGTAGAAGGTCATACAATACCACTACCAAAGCAGTGGGTCATAACTGAAGCCAGGTCTTCTGGGCTGCTCTTCCAGCATTCTTTGCATATAGCCACACTGAACCTGAGTAAGAATGAATATCCACCTTTGGGGCTTTTTGAAAAGTTGTTTCCATACAGGACAGAGAATGGTATCCACTTCCTAAAATCATAGAGCTGGAAAAGACCTTAGAACATAGAAATTAGAGTTGGAAGGGATCTTTAAAACATTCCCAACAAGTAGTCGTCCAGCCTCTGCAGGAAAATCTTTGAGGAAATTGAGGTACAAAGTTAGAGATTAACTGGGTTTTTTTGACCTATGATTTTAGTGATATAGGGAAGTCCCAGATAAGGAAAATCTTTCTGCTAATGCAGGTTACCAACTTTTGTGCAATTTATATTCTTTGAAAATTGCCAAGAAACAGAAACTCAAATATGTGGTGGGCAGCATGCAGTTTGAACCAGTTTAAAATGTAATTGATAAGTATTGGATAAAATAAATAAAAATACAATAAAACATAAATAATGTGAATTTGTGGTTTTCTAAGTCAACATGTAGTCATCAAGGATCTATTTTAATTTGAGTTTGACTCCACTGGCCTACAAGGTTAACAAAGTGACTTGACAATTGCTTGGTGAATATGCATCAAAGTTAGGATTTGAAACTCAGGTTTTCTTCATTCTAAGGTCCACCTGGGATTAGATTCAAACAAATGCTCAATCTGAAAATGAAAATGAGCAAGAGCTACCATGTAATACTGGGGATTGGCTATCTGCTAGAGAAATCATGAGACATGGGATCCTGGTAGGACTTGAGGGCCTTCTAAACCTCAGCAACTATATGGCTTCCCCTAAAAAGGAAGAAGCAATTATGAACAAATAATGTCAAAGAACAAAGAATGATAGGTCATTGTTGTCTTTGTATCCTCAGTACTTGGCACAGTTCCTGGCACATAGAAAATGCTTTATAAATACTTGTTGAATGTATAAATGAATGAATAATCCAACAAATGTTTGTTGCATTGGATTGGATAATTAATGTAAAATTAGCTTCAACCTCAGAGATTGTAGCATATCTGTCATGAGGGAGCATGGCAGGTCAGGAATAATGAAAGAGGAAAGTTGAGGAAGAAGGACTGATTATTTAGTTCTGAGTTAGCCTTGCCCCAGGTAGAAAGTTCTCTGAGCAGCCAACACAAGTAATATCCTCTATTTGGCAGGGCCATTTAAGAGATGGGAATCTGTCTTTGCTTGATGGCACACCTACAATTCCAGATTCTTTGAGCTAGATGGGACCTCAGAGGTCATCTAACCCACATGCACCAAAATCCTTTCTGTATAATTCACATTTCCATGACATTTTAAGTTTTACAAAGGACTTTTCTTGTAACAAACCTCATAAGGCAAGATATGTCAATATTATCATTCTCATTTTACAGATGAACAAATTGAGACTTAAAGAAGCAAAGTAATTTGTTCAGGGTTAAGCATTGGAGATAAGACTCAAGCTCGGGTCTTTTCACTGTAGGACAATGTTCTTTACACTATAGCAAATTGCCTTTCACTGTGTAATTCTCCTTACAGGTGGTCAGCCAGCCTTTCCTTGAAGATGCTCAGTGACGGAAATTTTTTCCTGCAGAAGCTGCACATTCCACTTTTGGACAACTCAGATTGATTCTTTGGAAGAGTTTCCTCAATGAAGCTGAAATCTGCTTCCTGCTAACTTCTCTCCTTTACTCTTGGTTCTGTACTTTCTGAGCTCAAACAGCACATGTCTAATCTCTCTTGCCCACGGGACCCCCTTGAATAACTGGGGTTGTCATGCTGCCCGGAAAGCCTTTCCTTCTTCAATCCCAGTAGCCTGATTTCTGCCACTTCCATCCTAGTGTCCTGATAAGTTCCAATTTGTCAAGGTGGAACCTGAAATATGGTGTCCAGAATTGGGATAATACTCTACATATAGCTATCCCCTCCTGTGATTGTGGCTCTGTAAGGAATCTAAGTGAGAAGGGAATCCCAGTGAGTCTTGGCCATATCCCGTGTGTAACTTTTTTGCTGAGAACATGAGAACACGCTTACAGTATCTAATGGAAGCATAGGAAGAGAAGGATGCCCTCCCTGTGCATTGATTAATAAATTTGCTTTATTGCCTTGGAAACCCGGCCAATTCCCTGAGTAAATGCAGTCATCCTAAAGGAATGAACAAATATTCTCCTTGGTGGATCCCTTGAGATGGAGAACCCTGCACCTAGAAGGAAGCTTCATCTCAAGAGTCATGTCACAAATGAGAATACTTAGCATAGTGTTCTCTTTGTTCTCAGCCTATAAAAACCCTTCATAGGAAAGGGACTTTGAGGATCTCCCCCAGAAGGGATTGTGTACCTTACCTGGGACCTTCCCACTCTGAGACCCTGAATGGCTGTGACTAGGGCTTCTCCTAGCAAGCAATTCTGGTGTTGGTGCTTCCTCAGAGTGGTGATGATGTATGTTGTATGTGGCTTGTTTCTTATATTGTCTTTATTGTTATGATGATCACTGTGTTTGTTAATTGTGTATTACTTTTATCCTATAAGTTTCCTCTCTTTATGTCTTGTTTGAATCTAGGTTCTGAACAGTAATAAATTTGTATTCACTTCCTTTAAGTCTGTGCCTGTTGAATGCAAATTCCACACCTAGATTAATCTTACAAGCTTCTCCTTTATTCCTTTGTCACTTTCTTCTACTCTTAAGGTTTTACCTGCTTATAACACTACTCCATACCTCCATAATAGTGAAAATAATTCACATTTATACAGTGCATTGAGGTTTGTAAAGTTATGTATAAATGCATTAAATGTAAATATAAATTTTATGTTTGCAAAATCTCATTTGATCCTCACAACATTATTATCCCCATTTTACAAAGGAGGAAATTGGACCAAAAAAAAATTTAAATGACCTGTCCAGGGACATTCAGGGAATAAATTTTGGAGGCCTGATTTGAAATCAGGTCTTTTTGATCCAACCAGTTCCAACCATTATGCCCAACTTCCCTGGCATCTAGTCAAAATGATGCAAAGACAGCTAGGTAGCACAATGGATAGAGTCTTGGGCCTGGATTCAGGAAGAATGAGTAGAAATCTGACCCCAGACACTTACTATCTGTGTGACCTTTACCTTATCTATAAAATAAACTGGAATAGGAAATAGCAATTCACTCTAGTATCTTTGCCAAGAAAACCCTTAAAGGGGTTGTGAAGAGTTAGATATGACTGAAAACAACCATAAAAAACCTAGCCAATCTCTAACCCCTCACTTTCATCTGTCCTCTAATTCAATATGTCCTAAAAATTAACTCAACATTTTTTCTCCCAAATCAACTTCAACATTTCCTTTGAAATTCCTTGATGATTCACTCCTTTTAATCTTCCAAACAGCCAGCACCTTACCCCCTATCTAGAAAACTGCCAAAGTATCTGATCTAAGGATTTTTAACTTTTCAGGTGGCATGGGTCCCTTAGGATATCTGGTAAAGCTTCTGAATGTTTTCTCAAGATAATATTTAATTGCATAAAGCAAAATACATAAGATTACAAAAGAAATCATTTCTGTTAAAATACAGTTATTATTATTATTACTTCTTAAACAAAGATCTGGATTGAAAATTCCTGCTCTCATCATCTTCCTTGCTCCGATGTTTCTCCTCTCCAATCCATCCTGCACAGGGCTTCTCTGGACCAATCTTCCTTTCATACTTTTCCATCATACTTTTGCACAAGAACACATGATGACCACTTGTATCAGTTCCTATGCCATGCATTCATTCATTTCTCTGTCTGCCACTCAAGGCTCTTCATAATCTACTCCTGCCTGAGTTATATGAACTTACTGCTCAGGACTCTCCAAAGTGAATTCTTTGGTCCAGTCTATGTGATTTCCTTATTATACCCATCTCCTGCTTCCCTTTGTTACTATTTCATGACCTCAGTTCACTTTGCTTTTGGATGCCTGTGATGCAGTCTCTCCTCCTCTCTACCAATCAAATACTACTCATCCCAAGGTTGGAGACTTCCTGTCTAGAGTGTTGCTGAGAGGAGTCCTATTCAGGTAAAGCTGGCCCCCTCTGAGGTCCCACCAGCTCTAACTGGTGATTCTGTACTTCTTGGTCTAACTTATCCTGCCTTCTCTAAGAAGCCAACCCTGTGCTATGAGCTCTTCCCCTTCTGAATTCCTTGGCTACCTAGAATATATATCTTAGACTCATGTATTTTTTCATGTGTAGGTTCCTAACTACACCATTTGATTCTTCAGAGGAAGGGCTGAGCCTTGTACTTCACTTGTGTCCATCTGACTTCCTCCTCTCCCAAACTCCCCGGCCTTACCTCTTGGTGGTCACCTTAGATTTAGGTACACATAGTAGGTGCATTACTAAGTAATTGCATATAGGAGCTTAAATTTTAGAGCAAAAAGGGGTCCTAGAGGCCATCTAGTCCAACACTCTCTATTTTACAGAGGAAGAAGCTAAGCTTTAAAGGGACTACATAATTGGTCTGAAATCACACAGGGAGAGCCAGGATTTGACTCCAAGTCTACAATTCCAGATCTAAGGTGCTTTCACTACCCTTTACTGATTGTCTTTTGTCTTGCTTGATTCTTATTTGATTAGGTTTTCCTAGAGCCAATCTCAGTCAGATTCAGAGGGAAGGAGAGCATTAGTTCAGAAAGGGTCTTTCTTAAAACAAAGAATCTATAATGTTAGAGCCAGGAAAGGACTTGAAGATCATCTGTTCCAGTCCTGGCATCTTATAGATGGGGAAGTCAAGTCTCTAAGAAAGCTACTTCTGTTTGCACTTTGTCACAGAGCTAGAACAACAATTCAAGTCTATAAAGAGAGAGTCTCAATTCATGAAATTATTCCTGAAACCTGCCACATAAAGTCTAAGACCAGAAATAGATGTCATACAAAACACTGTGAGACACCACTAAGCTCATTCTTAGGGAACAACAATCATTTGTAGAATCACAAATAATTGGCCTTGAAGGAACACTTAACCAGCAAGTCCAATCCTCATTATCGTACACATGGGAAAACCAACGTCCAAATGGAAAGTAACTTATCTAAAGTTAAATGCAAGTTAATGATAGAACTGAGACTGAAGCTCAGCTCCCCTGACACCTTCTAGGGCCAGGGTGGGGAACTTTTTTTCTGTCAAGGGCCATACAAAATTATCAGTTTATACAATTCAAGCAGTAGGAGATGTGGTACCCAGCTGTCAGCTCATCATTGTCCATGATTGCCTTAGCAAATGATTTTGTGGGCCTGGTATGGCCCATGGGCAGGACATTCCCCACCCTGCTCTAGGGACAGTATCTATCCTCTTCTCCTTCTTCTTCCTCTTTCTCTTCTCACCTCTGCATGAGACCAGGGGGCTAAATGAAGGTGATAAGAAACAGACATCAGAAAAGCATGACCCAGACACTTTTAGTTGGGAAGAGGTCACTTAGTCAAAATGGTCCCAAGGCAGAGGTTCACTGCAAGACCTTAGATGGTCATAACCATATGTTGTGGTTTGATGGACTTGTCCTGGGAAGAAATTGTGCCCCTTTTGTCTCTGGGAAGGAAGCGATGATGTATTCAGCTTCTTACCACAATTCCACCCAACAACTCTATACTTGTTTTCAGAAATAATCCTTTGTGGAAAAAAATTGTGGGATATTCCTCCCTTTCATAGGGTTCTGTGGGGAAGCTGCTGGACTTGGAGTCGGGAAGGCCTGTTCAGGTCCCTCTTTTTATAGTCAATAGTCGTGTGGTCTTGATAAGTCTTTTAAGCTCTCTCAACCTCTGTTTATTTATCTGCAAAATAAGGGAAGTCTGGACTTAATGGCTTCAGGTCTCTGCAAGACATAAATCTACGATCCTGTGAAAATTTGCAAGCTGAAAGAGACATTAGAGGTCACATAGTTCAACGGTCTCACTACGAACACAAGAAAGCTAAAATCTAAGACTTTACCCAAAACCACACAGGTAATCGGGAGCCAAGACTCAAACCTACACACCTTGACTCCAACTCTAAGATTTCGCTACTGCACAGTGCTGTCCCCCACATCACTCACCTGAGCACATGTGTGGACCCATTGACGGTCGTGGTGGAACAGGGGACTGTCTGACCCAGGATAGAAGGCCTCCGATAGCGTTCCTCATCACAGCACAGGATAATGAGGAAAGCGCGACGAAAGGCTTTATTCAGGAAAGCATAGAGGAAAGGGTTGAGGCCCGAGTTAATGTAACCGAGCCAGAGGAAGGTGGTCCAGAGCTGGGCAGGGACGCTGTAGCCCACGAAGGGGTCGATGATGTTGGTGACAAAGAACGGGGCCCAGCAGAGGCAGAAGCAGCCCATGATGACGCACAGGGTCTTGGCGGCCTTGGTCTCGGTCTTCATGCGATGGTGGGTGCTGTGCTGGTCGGGGGGTTCTCGGCGGCCCTCCGCCGGAGCTCCGGCCCTCTGAAGGAGCCGGATCTGGTGGGCGTGCTCCTTGGCCGTGATGTAAATGCGGTAGTAAGCCAAGACCATCAGAATAAAGGGGATGTAGAAGGCCACCACCGAGCACGTGATGGCGTAGGGCTTGTTGACCATGAAAATACAGTAGGTGGAGTTGGAGTCCTGGTCAAACTGTCTCTTCTCTATCTGGAAGAAGGGAACCGAAGAGAAAGGCTTGGGGTTACACTTTGGGAGGAAACATCATGGGGCCTGGGATTTGGCTGCAGATTTAGGGCCGCGGGCAGTCCCACTGGGCAGCCAGGAGGCCTGGCTCCGACAGCTGCTCGAGCAGGGGTGAGGAGTTTCATCTCCCTGGACCCCAGGTTGGACTAGAAGAAGCTGCGATCTTGGGACTGTTATTCCAGAAGGGGGGAGAGGCAGCCGGGGTCTCAGGAGAACTCCTGGAGGCTCAGGCTCCTATTCTACATCACCTAAGTCATACCCTGAAGAAAAGCATCCAGGTGTCGTGGAACTAAGAGCCAAGAGACCCGAGCTCTGTTTTAGCTTGGGCAGCATCTCCCTGTGGCCTTAAAGCATGATGCCCTTCCCCAAATCTCCTTTTTCCAGTGCATAAAATGGGAATAATAGTGTTTTATTAGTCTTTCTCCAAAAACAGCTCGATTGCTGGACTGGTATTAGGAAGATCTGAGTTCAGATATGGCCTTAGACACTTGCAGAGTGATCCTCGGCAAGTCACTTCATCTTTGTTTGCCTATGTTTTCTCAACTATAAAATGGGCCTAATAATAGCATCTCACAAAATTGTGAAGATCAAATGAGATAATTCTTTGCGAAAGCACTCAGAATGGTTTTTAGAACGTAAAAGATATCATATAAATGCCTGTGCCCTTCTCCCAGAGGACCACAAAGATCAAATGAGAAAATGGATGCAAGTTGTTGGCTAATCACAAACTACTTTATAAATATGAATTGTTATCATTGATACAATTGTCATCTGTTCACAGATTTACCTCTGAGGCTTCACTTTGGCATGGCCCTGACTCTGGGTTCTCAAAGACCAAGTCAACAGAATGCAATCCTGCAGTGCCCTGCTACAGACAGACCTGGCAAAGGGTTGGATGATGGTCGTTTGAAGGCCAATCAGAGAAGAGAAAGACTTACTCATAGAAAGTTGGCCACCATTGACAAATACTTTTGGCCATGATAATTCATGAAAAACACCTAAGTAGGAGGGATTTGAATGTGAGTTTGAAAAAGGAGTGGTCATATTAGTGAAATCACAGCATTTCCAAAGTGTGCATTGAGGTCATTTCACGGGAAATTGGTTTCCAACGGCCAGTAAGCACCCGTAGGTGGGTTAAATGTAGGACTTGGGAAGTCTTTTTCGGTTTTTTTTTTCAATTTGTCCTCCAGGTGGGAAAGAATCAGGATGCAAACAGATTGTGACAGACTATAATAAGTCAAATATATTAATACAAAATTTAATATAGATGAGTATGAAACCATATCTCTAATTAAAAAAAAATTATCACTAGGACAGGATTGGGAATAATATGTCTATACCTCATTTCCTGTGAAAAGGACCTGAAAGTTTTTGTATACTTTAAGCTAAAAAAAAAAAGTCAATGAAATGGTATGAGAGCTGTGGATGTTGATATGATTTCAGGTTTTATTGAGTTGATGTCCAGAATGAGGTAGGTGATAGTGGTATGGTCGTTAGGTTACAGCTGGAACCCTGGGTTTCATTTCTGGATACCAAATTTTATGAAGGACAGTAATAAATTAAGAGTTCCTTCAGAGAAAGTAAATATTAGACACCTTGCTCCTATGTGTATCAGTTGACAGAATCAAGGATATTTAGCCTAGAAAAGGGAACATTTTGGTTTCATTTGATCTCTGTGTTTCAGTACACAAAGGGATGTTTTTGATCTCTGTTTTTCAGTATATAAAGTATATAGAAGATAAATTAGATTTATTCTGTTTGGTTTCAAAAGGAAGAACTAAGAAAAAGGGTAGAAGTTGGCCAGAAACAAATTTTGACTTATATAAAATAAATCTTATCATTAAAACTGTCCTCCAGTGGTGGAATGAGCTACTTCCAAATTTAGTAAATTCTATATCTTTGGGAGGTTTTAAGTAGAGATGCATGACCTTTTATCAAGGATGTCGCCAAGGTTTTTTGTTAGATAATAGGTTAGACTTAATGTCCTTTAAGTTCCCTTCTAATTAGGGTCTGTAATCTATTTTAGGATTTTTTGGAGATGATTCCCTCTTGAATGTCTCAGGAGGTGAGAGTTTAGAGATGTTAGGATTAGAGTCCAAGCATGATTGTGCTGGATCCAGGTGGTAGTTTGTTTGTTTTTCTGTTTTTGTTTGTTTATTTGTCTTTCTTTGTTATGTCCAGCGCTTTGCTTACTGCCTGGAACATATTAGACAATAAATAAATGCTTTTTGATTTGAATTGAAAAACCTTTCTTGGAAAGGACTCAAGGAGTTTTGCATTTGACTTGAAAGCTACCAAACCACAGTTAATGTGTGATTGCTTTTCTCACTAACAAAGATTTTTTTCCAGGAATTCTGAATGTCAAAATAAGTATATCTAAAATCCCTAAAATAAGAGAGCTGCAAGATAGCCTACAGAATGCCAGAGCTTGAGAAAACCTTCAAGTAGAAAATATCAGAGATGGAAAGGGTTTTTAAAAATTTAACATAGAAGGTTAGAGAAGAAGATCTTAGAGGTCATAGAGTCTGAACCCCTTATTTTACATCCAAGGATGAGGACTGGGAAGGCAGCTAAGTGGCACAGTGAATAGAATATGAGCCCTAATGTCAGGAAAACCTGGGTTCACATTTGGCTTCAGACACTAGTTATGTGACCCTGGTCATGTCACATAATGAGAAAATGAGATTCATTAGAAAAGATCCTGATGCTGAGAAAGACTGAAGGCAGAAGGAAAATAGGATGGCAGAGGATGGCATGGAGAGATAGTATCATGGAAACAATGAAAATGAATTTGGGCAGACTTTGAGACAGAATGGAGAATAGATGGGTTTAATGCGCTAGGAGTTCATGGGGTCACAAAAAATCAGACATAACTAAACAACAACAAACCTGGGAATTGAGAAAGTGACTTGCTTGGAGCTAAAAAATTAGTGATGACAATAACAGAACTAGAACCCCGAACTCCTGATTCTTATGGATTCTCCTATATCTACCAACTATTCATGGACCTCTAAACTAACCTTTCTGGACCTTTGTTTCCTCATTTGTTAAATGAGTTTCAACCAGATGGCTTCTATATTCCCTTCTGGTTCTGAACTCATGATCCCATTATTTATTCATGTCAGGGAATGTGGAAAGACAAGATTAATCAGGACAGGATCCTCTTGGGGCAAATAACACTGATTCCTGGCTTCGTAATACAAGTGACTAGAACGTTTGTGGCTAATGATCAGGCCTTACTCAGGAATGCTACTCAGAAATGCATCTCAGAATCTCTGGATTTATCTTAGCACAAACCCGAGAAAGTCTCACAGATCATTTCAATTAATTGGCTTCCAATCACAATCTGGCACAAAGTTCATTGCACATCAAGCTGCTAGAGACTGCATGGTACTCACCAAGTCTATTATGCCAATGTTATTCCAGCGCTGCATTATGGGGAGAAAAGAAATAAACATGGGGATTACCCAACAGCCTCCGAGCATTAGGGTGATGCGAAGTGGGGTCATCTTGTTCCTATACACCAAAGGCTGGCAGCAGATGGCATAGTACCTGGAGGGATGGAATGAAGGTGGGATGGAAGGACATAATGAGAGGCAAGGAAAAGAAAAGACAGGGAAATATAAATGAAGGAGAGGAAAAGATGAAAAGGGGAGAAGAGAAACAGAGAGATTTATCTTAGGATAATTGTAGGATTTTAGAGAAGGAAAGTACTTTGGAACACGGAACATGAGAGGTAGGAAGGATCATAGAGACTATTGAGTCTAATTCCATTATTTTATTAAAAGCAACAACCAAGGGATTTTTAGCCAAAGGTTCATGGAATCTTAGAAATGGAAGGGAAGTCAAAGGACATCTGGTTCAATTAGCATCCAATGGGAATTCATTTTACAACTTCTTTAGAAATTGGGCATCCAGTCTCTACATGAAGACTTCAAATGATGAGGAAACTCCCAATGGTACACCCCATGCCATTTCTGGACAGCTCTGGCTGTTAGGAAGTTCCTCTTCATCTTGAGTTGAGCTCTCCCCCTATATATTTTCCCACTCCTACTTCCCTTAATTCAGTCCTTTGAGAATAAGTGGAAGCAAATTTTTTAATCCTTCTTCACTCAGTAGTCCCACAAGTACTGAAGGACCATCATCGTTTATCATTGCAGCTTCTGTTCTCCAATAAAACATCCCTATTTCCTCCAACTGATCCTCATAGGTTATGGTTTCAAGTCTCCTCAGTATTCTGATCCTACTTCCTGGAATGAGTTCCAGCTTGGAATCTGAGAAAATTTAAAGCCCTTAAAGATCATTTAATTCAAGGTTCTTAACCTGGGGGCTTACAAAAATATTTTGATAATCATATTGTAATATAATTGGTTTTGTTTATAATTCTATGTATTTTGATTTATGCATTTAAAAACATTATTCTGAGAAATCTTTAGATTTCATCAAGGATTCAGGCACAAAAAATACTAAGAGCCCCTGATCTAGTCCAACCCCTTCATTATATATATAAAAAACCAAGGCCCAGATGATTCCCAAGAGCATATAGTTAGCAATAAGAGAGCCAGTATTGAAATTCAGATCACCTGACTCCAAATCCATAATCACTTAGATTGGTTCTTCCTAAAATGCAGGGACTTGCTTGAGCTGAACTCAGTCCTTCTGATGGGGTCGGACTGTGAATGAGGATACTGAGAGCAATAATCTTTCTCACTTTGTAATAGACAATGAATTTGGCCCTATGGTTCTTTGCACCTAGCTCCCAAGACTTGTTTTCTCTAATAGGCAAGACCCCGTTAGAGCTTCAAGTTAGTTTTCTATGGAAATTTTAAAAACAGATGCAAGGAGATTTTAAATGGACCTATTCTTGATCATCTCATGCCACGTAAAAATTTCCCACTTTAGGTGAGTCACCTCAGTCTTTTTGCCACCTCCTCCTTTCCCCCTTTTTTTCAAAGCATAACTAACATAACAAAACCAACATTCTTTTGGGGAGTAGAGAGATTGAGGAGTGGGAAGGGGAGGCCATGTGAAAAAAAAGGGTCAACCTGTGATGTGAAATTTCTAATGGTTTAAATCAATCTTTGGAAATTGCATAACTCAAGAACAAGTATTATCTAAGGAGAAAGCACAGAGAAGGGTATCCATTCTTCACTGGCTAAGGTACAACCATGCAATATAAGGAAAAGCAGAGAGCTGGCATCTCACAGAGCCACAGTGTGGCTCTTAATAAAGAAAAAAAGTTTTGGGGAGCAGGGATGCAATTAGCCTGATTAACTAATGGTTAAAATCCCTTAGGCAACTAGCTGGGTCATATGTTCAGGTCCAGGGAAAATGAAGTGGATTTTAAAACTGTATTTATAGATTTCCCTCTGGCCTCTGCTTAGTCCTACATCCTTTCCAGACATGGGCACAGGGATGGGCATGTCTGAATGGGAACCCTTGAACAGCTAATCTCATTTGGCACCTGAGCTGATACATTACAAAATCTTGTGGCCTTGGACCTAGGTACATAAAATATAGACCATCAGGGATAAGAAGAACATTGGAATATAGACCATTGAATGTCAAAACTGGGTTAAGAAACACTTAACAGGAAAGAGATCTTGGAATATAAAAGTGCTGCCAAGTATCTTAGGACACAGGACAAAGAAAATTAGATTTGGAAGAAGCATTGGACCACAGAGTGCAGAATGTCAGAGCTCAATAAATATATAGGTGAAATTGGTTCTGTGATGTCTGTGTGGGTTTGGCCATAAACACTCTTTCAGCTGAGTGAACAAGATCCATCTTCCCTGTCTATAAAACTAAGGGAGGAGATCACTGCAAGTTCAATCAAGTCAGAAATGAAACACGGCATTCAATAAAAACTTCAATGATATTACTGAGTATGAAGGTTGGTTGACCTTTTAGGTTTGCTCCTTTTAAGAAGAACCTTGACAAAGCTGGCATGAGTCCAGAGGAAAGCATCTAGGAGAGAGAGGGGATTTATAAGCATGCCATGCAAAGACTAGGTTAAATGAGTCTGGAGATTTTGAGTCTGGGGAAAAGAAGAAAAGACAGATATTGATGATCCTTGGTTTTAAGTATTGGAACAGACAATTGATGGCAGAGATATTGGACTTGATTTGCCTGCCCCCATTTTTTGAATGCCATGTTTCACTTATGATATATCTAAAAGCAATTGATGGGAGATTTGAGAAGGCAGATTTTGAAGAAAGAATACAAGATCCTATTGCTGTCAAGTAATCCTCTACACCAGAGCTTCTTAAACTTTTTCTATTCCCAAACCATTTTTGTCCAAGAAATTATTACACAACCCTGGGTATACAGATATATAAAAAGGTATACAAATCAAACATTTACTGATAATAAATCATAATTTCATGACCTCTACATTCAGTTATAAAATCCCACATAGGGATGTGACCCAAAGTTTAAGAAGCTGGGTTTTAGATTGTAATTTCCTTGAGAGCAGAGGTGATTATTAGTTTAGAAAAAAAGTAGCAGACCTGGAGTAAGACTTCCAGTATTGTGACTCTAAATTTGGTGTTCTTTCTACTAAGCTATATTACTTCTTTTCAACTATTCATTTTAAGTTAATGCCACTGTATAATATTTCAATGCACTTAGAATCATAGAACTATAAAATGTTCAGAATTGGAAAGGACCTAAAAGAATAGCATTAACAATGAGAAGAATGAGATAATAACAAGAATGACTCACATTCATGTAATATTTTAAGGTTTGTGTAGTGTTTTACATGTATTATCTAATTTGTCCACTGATGAATAGCCCAAACCTTGCCTGACTAGGAATTCTTTCTGCATGGTCCCCTGGAAAGCTCAACCAGCCTCCATGAGATTTCCATTTCTAGCATCAGGTGATGAGAACAGAAGATTTGATCTCTTATTATGAATCTTAGATATCCATTCCATCAGAGCTAAATGCATGTACAAAGTAAAATGTCTGAGTTGAAAGAGACCTTAGAGATCATCTAATGCAATTCTTTAATCTCACAGGGAAGGAAATTTTACCAGAAATGGGAAGAGACTTATACCTCAATGTGTAATGAGTTAAAAAGGGGGGGATTCTTTATGTGTGTTTGGTCAGAATAACTTCAAACAGGTTTCCAAGGAACTGATTCTGATCTTAGTCTGAATATATATATATATATATATATATCTGAATATATATATATATATATATATATATATATGTTTATAGGGAGAGGGGTAGATAACAACATAGGCAGTGAGAGATAGATGGTAGATTAAGGTTGATCCCATTTAGCATTCAGATAAAAAGAAGACTGCTTGCTATCATATTAAAGTCCTATTTTTAATTTTCTATCATGTGAAATCTTCCAATTGATAACCAACTGTCCAGAATATTTTAGAGGAAATTTATGCTTAGGTGTGGCTTGAACTAGGTAGCCTTGAAGGTCTCTTACAGCCCAGAAATGCTGTAATTCTACAACTAATTGATCCTACCACTCATTGCCCTTTGCCTCAGGGAGCCTCATCTGTAAAATGTGGATAATAATGCCTATATTTCTTTCACAGGGACATTGGGAGGAAAGAACTTTATCAGTCATAGCATTCTGACTCTAAATTCAGTGTTCTTTTTAGACACACGTACTGAGGTCCCTTCCGACTCAGAAATGCTGTAATAGTAGTGCTAGAGAAATGTCAGCTACTATTCAGCTTGTCTAGGACATCTGGTCCTAACTCCATTCAATTTGACTTTTTAGCCATTACATTTCCAAAGAGAAGTGAATCATCAAGATAGTGAGTCCTTTCGTCAGTCAACAAGCATTTAATAATTGTCTATTCTGTGCTAGACACTGTGCTAAGTGCTGCATAAAAAAGCATCTGTTGCTTGGTATAAGGTACTCAGGTGCACTTTGTCCTGACCAGAAACTGAATAGTGTAACTAAGATGCTCTGGTTGTAGATGCACTGAGCAGACATGGCACACAGTGGATAAAGCATTAACTCTAGTGAGAAGTCTTGGGTTCAAAACCTGACTTCAACCAAGTAGAGGACTCTGCTCATCTTGAAGGTCCCTTCTGTCTCTAAGTCTGATGATCTAAAGTCCTAGTTCTACTCACTAAATGTGTTAAATTGGGGAAATCTTTTAGGCTCTCAGAATTTCAGTCTTCTCATCTGCAATCCCAGGGTGACATCACTTGCTCTATTTCTCTCTCAAATGGGTTTTGTGGGGAGAAGATTAGATAATTTCAAAGCATTTTAAGTGAAAACTATTATTAGTATCTGTTTTCCATCCATTCCCTTCTAATGTGAGAAGTGATAAAGGATGGATCTTAAAAATCAACCTTTTATGTACAAAAAGGAAGACACAGTTAGACAACGCAAATGGGTTCTTGGTTGACCACAAAGTTAATATGTGTCAATGTTGTGATAGCACGGGTTTTTTAAAAAGCTAATGTAATATAAGGTATACTAATTTTCTGGTCATGAGAATTGCCCTGTTCCTTCAGCTAATCTTTATATGGTCTGGTGCTGAATCCCCTTCCATCATGGCCATCCCTTCTGGATATTGTTCAGCTTGTCAACATCTCTCTTGAAATGTGTGTACAGAACTGTAGGGAAGGAAAGAAGCATTTAAATAGCACTTGCTATGTGCCAGGCACTGTGCTAAGTGCTTTTTAAATAAATATTTTCTCCTTTGATGTTACAAAAACCCTGCAAGGTAGGTCCAATTATTATCCTCATTTTACAATTGAAAAAATTGAAGCAAACAGAAATTAAATGATTTTTCCAGGATTATATAACTAATAAGTGTCTGAGGATGGATTTGAATTCAGGACTTCTGTCTCCAACCCCCATTTTTCACTTTGACACCAGCTGCTTCCATCTATCCTGTTCAAAATCATATTGGGATAAAAATTCAAAACAAAACAAAATTCTTTTCTCACTCTTTCCATATCTAGAAACAACTGTCTTCCCCTTCTGTGCTTCAATTTCCTCCCTGTGAAAGGATAGAGGACAATAAGATTATAATAATAGTTAATATTTTTGAAGAGTTTTAAATATATAATTGTATTGATTCCTACAACATCACTTTGAGATAAGTGTTATTATATTCCATTTTACATATGAAGGAGTTGAAGTTCAGAGATGTTAAGTGAATTATCTAGGGTCACACAGATAGTAAGTGTCTGAAACAGGGATAGATTTAAGGCTAAAAGAGACCTATGGGGTCATTGAGTCCAACCCCCTCATTTTACAGATGAGGAAAATGAGGCACAGATTAGTTAAGTAATTTATTCAAGGGCACACAGCTACTAAGTATCTGAGACAGGGTTTGAACCCATTACTTCCTAATTCCAAGTCAAATACTCTAGATTCTTGTCAACTTTGACACTATCACTTTCCTAGAACTAGACATTTTGCTTTCCTTAATATGGTCTAAGGCCATATTGGTATTTTTCTTTCAACATATCAAAAATGTCATTATTATGTCTACTTTTCTCCAAATTAAATATTTCCATTTTCTTCATAGCTTTATGTTTCTTCATTATCTTGTTCCTTTCCTATCCTAGTCACCAATGCAGCTTTTCCTAAAATACATTGTACAAATTAATAATGTCATTCTTCTCCCAACCATAAAATGCATAAGATCATGATAAATATTTCTTAATAAAATCACAGGCTTTACAGATATTCCTTACCAGAATCTTAGACATTCTTTATTTGTCTAGATTTTAGAGATCTACTCTAGTCTATTAAATTTACAGATAAGGAAACTGAAGTTCAGAGAGAGAGAGAGAGATGTAATTTTTTCAAGTTTGCTCAATAAGTAAATGACAGATACAGGATTAGAACAGTTACTCTGACTTCATTTCAGTGCTTTCCCCACTATACTGTACATCTCCTCCTTATGTGGAAGTGGGGTGGGGAATGTCAGTGGGGAGCTAAAGAAACAAGATTTAAGAATTTCTTTTTTATTTATACCATTATACTTATTTTATAAGTCTTTTGCAGTACAAATGATAGTACTACTAAGTATGAGTAAAAGGGCTCTTTATGAGTCTTTATGATCAAAAAACATCATTTCCTGTTGATGAGTCTTGCGGTAATGAGCCTCTGAACTTAGCTAGCTTGGTGTGGTGGACAATGTCACAGTGGGTCACCAGGTACCAACTTCAAGCTTTCTGAGTCCAAAAAGGTTTGTCAGAATTTGTGGTAGGTACAATGACATATCTTCTGAGATCCCAGCACCCCTTCCACACCATGATGAAACACTGCCAGAGGTGTGCATGTTATGCTTTAAATATCAAGACAGCTGTATTGGAGGAATGAAGGAAACCCACTTCAAAGGCTCCACAGAGTAAGGACAAGCTCACAAGGTGACTTTGTACTTAGTCCTATTCTTACCTGTCTAGTGAAATGCAGCACAGGTGGAAAATTGAGGCTGTGGTGAGCAGAACATCTAGAGATGTTCGGACCAAGCAAAACATCTCGCCATAAATCCAGACGTCTTGGACCAGTTCAAGGGCACCAAAGGGCATGACCAGTATAGAAACAAGCAAATCCGCAAAGGCCAGGGAGACAATGAAATAATTTGTCTTGATTTTCCTGTGATGGGGAACAAAAGAAAGAATACTGTTTTTCTGTTTTACAGCTGAGTTTGGAAACAAAGTCACCAATGAAATTGTTACATGTTCAAGAGAATTAGTTGTATTCAGGATAACTCATAAGTACACAATAAGACAGAGTTGGAAGAGACTTTATAGAGACTATTTAGTCCAACTTCCAGGAAGGATTTTTTTCTCATTTATATACACAATTAATAGCAGAATTTAGATTTGAAACCAGATTTTTAGACTGAAAATCCACAGCATTTTCTACTAAACTGTTAATTCAATTCAACAAGTATTTAAGTGCCTTCTATGTATATATCCTTTCTTCATGGAGGTTACAATCTGACAGGGAGGTAAGACAAAATTGTCATGGAGCCCGAAGGTCTCTTTCCCTAGCTACTTTCTGTTGGAGATGCAGAAGAAAATAGTAGCTGGAATATCCCTGGAGTAAGGAGAACCCAATTCTGCCATCAAATCACTGCAAACCTCAGTTTTCTCATCTGTGAAATGAGGCAGTTGGACTAAGTGATGTCAAAGGTCTCTTTCACTTTTGAGGTTCTGTGCTCAGTCTTTATGGTCCTTTTAGCTCTAACAATCTATGTTCTCCATTTACTGAATTTGACATGCCTGGGCTGAAGGATACCATTGCCAAAGAGATAGGAAAAGGGAATTAATATATGTTAAACTTTTTAACTCATTATGTTAGACATTTCCCTAAAATTTTTGAACACTTCCTATCTTCCTGTTTTCTATCTATAGATCATTCAGTTTTGATTTCAAGTGGAGAAAAATAAAATCTATACTGTTTTCTGACATTCTACATTCTAAATTCTTTCCTAGTTCTGAAATTCTATATTCTATATTCTAAAGTTCCTTCCAGGTCTGATATTTCATGCACTTTGCTTTAATAGTTTATGCTCCAATGCATCTTCTATCTCAATCATTTTTGAATCAGTGATTTTATAAAACTATGGTCTCTGGACCCCAAACCAAAGGCATTATCTCTCAACAGGGGACGATGTGAAACAAAATATATAAGAAGGCTCACCTGAGTTGTCTGTCCCTGCACACAGCCACCATCACCAATAGGTTCCCCAGTATGGCCATTAGGATGACTGCAGAGAGAAAGATGAGCAGTCCAATCTTCTCTGCATACCTGAAACCCTCCCCGGAACTGCAAACCACAGAAAGGAGAAAGGGGCTATTGAGCACACAAATAATCTCAAAGGAAGAAGAAATAGCTTTACTTTCAACTTGTATGAAATCAACTTCATCATCATTATCACCACTGGCACCATAACCACCACCATCATCACTACTCTCAAGACCACTATCACCATGATTGCCATCACCTCCACCACCACACATTATCATCAAGATCATTGTACCACTGCCACTATCATTAATATCATTATTACCATCACTGGTCATCAAGACCATTACCATCGAAATCATTACCATGACTACAACCATTACCACTGACATGACCACCATCATTACCATTGCTACTTTCACCTCCATTTTCTTCATCATAATCATATATTTAAAATTTTGGTGGTAACAATATTTTAAAGATATTTATAAGTAAAATTTTATATGTTTGGGGTTATTTTTTTCAAAGTGATGGCATTTTGAAATCTCCTAGAATTTACTATGACTTTAAATCTCCTTAAGAACCCTTCATTTCTATTCTACTGTAGTATGCTCTTTTTTTCCTTGTTGATGTGAGTATATTTATAAGTCATTGGGTTCAAAACTGGGAAATCAAAGTTTTGTGTATACCACTGTTTTTTTTAAAGTCCAACTATATGAAAATTTTTAATTTCCAGTTTCAGGTCTGGTCATTTATAAAGTATAAGTTTTATAAAATTCAAGTTATGCACCATTTTGAAGGTCAAAGCTAGCCTTCCTGATTACTCATTGAGCTCTGAGTCATATCATGTTAGTTACCAAAAACACTCAGTAGACATTATTTATAGAGAACAGTCCATATTATCATTCAAATTTTCTTAAAAGGATGACGTTCTTGTAGGAAATTCAGAACCATTTTGTCCTATTAGATATGGAAAATTTTACTGTAGGACTGACTAAAGAA
This sequence comes from Myrmecobius fasciatus, assembly GCA_023553655.1. Taxonomy (NCBI): domain Eukaryota; kingdom Metazoa; phylum Chordata; class Mammalia; order Dasyuromorphia; family Myrmecobiidae; genus Myrmecobius; species Myrmecobius fasciatus. Next base: position 17,488 of record JAJPUD010002026.1, on the reverse strand, counting down.
ATTGAGTATATTCAGCCAGGAAAAAAGCCAGTGAAGTCAGGTATTTAAAGACCTATCAGGTGGAAGAATGATTAAATTTGTTTTAATTGGCTTTAAAAGGCAGAAGTAAGAGTTTTGAATGGAAGGTAAAGGCAGGTAGATGGTCAGTCAGAATGAGAAAGAAAATGCTAACAATTCAATCTATCCCAGAGTGAAATAGGCTCTTTTAGGAGGCAATGAGGTCCTCTGGCCTCCACATTGCTCATGCTAGGGGATAGGCTGCTTTAGCCATGAGGTGAATTAGATGACTTGACCTGGAGGAAATTGAGGCAAACAGGGTTAATTGACTTTTCCTAGCATCACAAAGTAGTGCCTGAGGTCAAATTTGAACTCAGGTCTCCCTACTCCAGCTCTGGTGTTATCCATTACACCACTTAGCTGCTCCTGCTGCATAGTATAGTTACTATATAAATGCTTATTTTCTTCTCCTTCCTCTAGTTCTGATCCTGGTTCTAACTTTGGGTGACTTGGAAGACAAGCCACTCACTCTCTTTGATTTTCAAGTTTTCCCCCTTAAAAATGAAGGATTTAGACTAAATGGTCTTTAAGGTTCCTTACAACTCCAACAATCTAAATTCTAAGTTCTAAGAGACCTTCTAGCTATCCCATCTTATGTTGTATATTCTCAGACCCTTTCCTATGCACATGTTACATGTTCTAAAGTTCTTCTCAACTCTTAAGAGTTTCTTCTCTTCTAAAGGTCTTTGCATTGCTAATATTTTCTGTTTTTTTATTCTACAGCTTTTTTCCAGATCTGGCATTCTGCAATTTTTATTCCAATCTGCTACCTAGCTTGGATATCCTTATATTCTGTGGTATCTTCTTGTTCTAAAATTCTATGCTCTATGATTGTAAACATTACCAGGAATCGAAAGGAAGGCACAGATGGAGTTAGAACATTCTTTTGTCCTGGGTTGGAAAAAAGACATTTCTGTGTCCTGGTTTGGTCTCCAGGAAGCAAGCTGACTCAAGTTCTTTGCTGATAGATGTAATGATAAGAGCAATGGACTTAAATTCCTGTTTTGAAGTGCCAGCTGAAATGTTAACGAGCTGTGTATTGCTAGTTAAGTCACAACCTTTCTGAGGTAACAGTTCTATCTTTAGCACCTTTTGGACACAATAATTTCTTACCTTTCATCCCTGACAGGGTTGGTCTAAGACTCAAATGGGATAATTGAGATGAGAGGGATTTGTTACCATAAACCACTACATGAATGCTCTATTATTACCAATAACAATCAAATGAAAAAGACACAGGGGAAGTGACCCAGGAACAGCAGGCCTCCGGAGACACATCTGCCCAGCAGTGAAAGTCTCACCTGGCTTTCTAACACTTCCTCCTTTTAAGGCAATTAAATCTGCAATCATCGTTGGTGGGACCAGTGTAGAACAACTCGGATGCTCTGCTCCTCTTTCATTTTATTTAATGGCCTTAAATGTCCCTAAGGTGGGAGAGAAGCTAGTGACCCTGACAGGGCAGCAGCTGCTGCTTCTCACCCCTCCATTTTCTTTCCTGATTTCAGTAAGACTTTCAAGATGCACATTGACATGCTAAAGGAGGCCCAAATAAGGAGGCTCTTATAATTTTCAGTGGGAATCTCAGCCATCTTCAGCAACACCTTCGGCAGGAACAGACTCATCATTGCCCTGCTGCTTTCAGAATAAGGAAAGAGCTGCCTTCCACTCTGTCTTCAAGTCAGAGTGTGCTTGCTTCAAATACGGGGGGTCAGAGTTCAATTTCAAGGTTCATTTGGGAGATGTCAATTAGGAGCTAGAAATAGCAAAACTTGGAACGAGGAGCGACTGGTAAAATTTCCTCATAGGAAGAACTTGTTAATTAAGCAGATCTGTCTATCGAACTGAACACAAGTGCATCGGAGATAATTAAGGCAGAAGAGCAACTGCACATGCAGAAGCAGAGCAAGGTCCTGTGGCAACCTCCCCCATTGGGGAGCATTGTCAACTGCTGTCTTAGGCTTTTCCTTTAAAGAGCTCTGCTCTCCTTGGAATTTCTTGCTTAGCTTAAGGATCAAGCAATTTCTTCTTCTTAAACTGTTTTGGATTAGGATTTCTAGAAATCATAGAATCATATATTTAGACCTGGAAGGGACCCTGGGGGTCACTGTCTCCACCCCCTCATTTTATAGATGGAGAATCTGAGATTCAGAGAAGCTAAATGATTTGTATAATGCCATATGCTGGGCAAATGTCTAAGCTGGGATTAAACTCATCCTCCTGACTCCAAGTTCAGAACACTAACTGCAATAGGTTTTAAAGGTGGGAAGGACTCTTTATTTCACAGAGAAGAAAATGAGAATCCAAGAGAAGAGTAACTTCCCATAGATAGTAAGTAATGGAGCCAGGGCAGGTGTCCTACTGTCTGATTCCCAATCCAGGCCCTTTCCAAAATATCCCAGGTAAAGAGATTCACAGCACATCAGAGTTGGAAGGGACTGCTAAGGGCCTAATCTATTCCTGAGCAGGAATAATAACAAAATACCTATTCTGAATGCCCTTGAAATACTTTCAATGACAAAGAGGTTTTTTTGTTTTGTTTTGTTTACCTATGAAAGTGGCTGATTCCACTTTGGGACAACTGTGTGTTGGATGTTTGAGTTTTTTAAATAGCAAATTGAAATGTGACTTTTGGAAGCTTTTGCTATTCTTGCACATTCTGTCCTCCCAGAAAATAATAGAATAAATATGACAAAGACAAAGTCCAACTTTGATGCTGTTTTTTTCAAGCAAACTAGCTCCAGCTCAAGTGAGTCTCATAGATTATGGTTGCTAGTCTTCTTTTCATACAGATCTCTTTCTTTTGCATATACTGCAGTTTTATCCTTAAAATGCAACACCTAGAACAGAACGTGATATTCTAGGCATCAGATATAGTCTAATTAGGGTAAATAAGAAGGAAAATAAGCACTTATTAAGCACCTTCTGTATGCCAAGTACTTTGCAAGTTATTATTTGATCTTCACAACAACACATAAGTGTCTGAGGCTAGATTTGAATTCAAGTCTTTCTGACTCCAGGACTTGTCTTCTATCCTGTGTCTGAGCTGCCTTTAGAGGCAAGCAAAACCATCACCCTCAGCCTAGACATTCTGCTTCTACTAATTCAGCCCATCAACAACAGAAACCGGTGTGGTTTTCATCAGTGGAAATACTATTATTGACATCTGCTTTGCCGTTGCCCCCCAAGGATCATCAGGCCTTTCCATCAGGCTTGCAGTCATTACTTTTACATCTGTTGTTTCCCCCATTGGTGGGCAGGTAGATAGAACACTGGAGCTGAGTCTGGAAGCTATGAGTTCAGATGTGATCTCAGACACTTACTAGCGGGGTGACCCTGGGCAAGTTACGTAGCCCTGTTTGCTTTAGTTTTCTTATCTGTAAAATGAGCTGGGGAAAGAAATGGCAAATCATTGCAGTGTTTTTGCCAAGAAAACCAGGCAGTCTGAAATGACTGAACAGTAGCTCTTAATAGAATGTGGGCTTCCTGAAAGCAAGGATTGTCTTACTTTTGTATTTGTGTTCTCAGCTAAGTAGAGTGTTTTGTACACAATAAGTGCTTAATAAATGTATTACTCATCCATTCAGTTTGATGATAGAACTAATCACATCTACAAGATCACAAATCAAGAAATAACAGGATGATACTGAAGTGCATCACCCACTGACATTTATTAAAGTTTCCATGAATCAAAACACATACGTCTTCTTTCACACAAACTGATGTCTAGGCACATCTCTCCCATAATCTCTATTAAACTCTATTAAACTTCATGTTATTCTCTGAGATGAAAAGATCCTGTTGAATGTTCAAGGATTTATGTTCTGTCATTTCACATGTTGATACCCCTCTTCAAATTGTTTCTTGGGTTTTTTTTTTTGGACTTCTTTTGAGACTCCTCTTAGCACTAGCAACTTCTAAGGACAAAAGTAATTTTTCAACATCGACCCTTGCAAAGCTTTCTGTTACAAATTTTTCTCTCCTTCCCCCCATCCCCTCCCCTAGATGGCAGGTAGTTTAATACATGTTAAATATTAAAATATATGTTAAATACAATATATGTATACATAGTTATACAGTTATCTTTCTGCATAAGAAAAATCAGATCAAGAAGGGAAAAAACTGAAAAAGAAAACAAAATGTAAGTAAACATCAACAAAGAGAGTGAGAATGTTATGTTGTAGTCCACACTCAGTTCTCACAGGCCTCTCTCTAGGTGTAGATGGCTCTCTTCATCGCTGAACATTTGGAACTGGTTTATTCAGAACTTCTTAATGCCAAAAAATCTCATGTGGGGAAATAGGCGCAATAATTTTCAACAGAAAACACTTGTTTTGGGGGCAGCTAGTTGGTGCAGAGGATAAAGCACCAGCCCTGAAATCAGGAGGACTTGAGTTCAAATCTGGCCTCATACATTTAACACTTCCTGGCTGTGTGACCCCGGGCAAATCACTTAACCCCAATTGCCTCAGAAAAAAAAGAAGAAGAAGAAAAAAATCCCAAAACAAAACAAAACAACAATAACAAAAAAAAAAGTTTTCTAAGACTGACAAGTGAATTCAATTCAATTAGACAAATTTCTTTTATTGCCTTATTACAACATGGAGGCATTTCCAGGTTTTCAAAGACCAGAATTCTCTTTATGATAATCACAATAGTGCTTATATAGTGTCTACTATATATCAGAGATCAAATCTCATTTGATCTTCACAACAACCCTGGGAAGTAGGTGCTATTATCACTCCCATTTAAAGATAAGAAAACTATGGTAAACAGGGCCACACAGCTAGGATCTGAGGCTGGATTTGAACTTAGGCCTTCCTTATTCCAGACACAAGCTCTAGCCACTGTACCACCTACAAGAAGAACATTGAAAAAGTCCTCATTTATGGCCCCAGTGACAGATAGTGTCAGTCTACTGTCCAAGAATCAGCCTAGTTAAATTCAGAGGCTCATCACCAATCAGTTTAGTCTTTAAATGATGATCTTTTTTTAAGAATATAAGAGGAATTCAATATTCTACTTTCAAAACTGTACTACTTGTTTGTTTTTCTTTTTGATTTTTCTTCTGTTCATTTAAAAAATGTTTCAAAGATACTCTTTTCTGTCTTTTCTTTTTAGGGCCTCAACACTGTCACTAGTACTGGGTACTAATACTGGGTAAAATACAAAGTAGATCAAGGCCCTGTATAGTCTACTTTTTAGCTTCCATAGCAATGGTGGTGGAATAGAATAAAAGGAAACATAAGGTTCTAAGAATAAGTTTTCATACAATCTTCAAACATTATTTAAAATTTTAGTACTATAGATATGCTATGTTTGTTCAACAAACAATGAGCTGATATGCTACTGGTGGAATTGAACCACATCCATACGGACATTCTGACTATAAATAAAACTAGAAGGAATAAAGACTTTCAACTAAATGAAGGGATGGCTCACAGGTTTTCCTTAAAGAGAAAAATAAAGAAAATGGAAACAGCTTCATCAGGTGTCCAATGGCAACTAGAAAGATTGTTTATGCATTACGTGGCCATCTTTCCTTGCAGTGCTCATGATAAGCCCAATTGCTATGAAAAAAAATTAGCTTATGTGCTTACATCTGTTATAGAAAATTAAATTCCAAATGACTTTTGAAATCATAACAATAATTTCAATGACCTCAATATGAAAGTAGGTATAGGGCAGGCTGGAAAATATGGCTTAGAATGAAGCAAAAAAGGCAAATTGAATGTAGACTACTCAGTCATGAATAGTTTCTTCAATAGGAGAAGTAAAAGATGGTAGATAAGGTAAACACAAAACATCACATACTAAGGGAAAAAAAAGAAGAAATGATTATATTTCAATGATAAGAAATGATTATCAATATGAGATTCAGTTATAAATAGATGGGAAGTCAGATTATCACATTTTTAGAGTAAAATAAATTAGAGGAGAAAAAAGGTGATAAAAGTGAGACATTACATGCAATTCCTGAAGCTTCAGCTTGAGCTATTTTCATTTAATTCACTTTTTAAAAATTACAAACTCATTCTATGCAAAGCACTATGCTAGCTATTAAAAATACAAAGAAGAAATTGAAATAATTCTTGCCCTAAGTGAGGGCATGCTCTCATGCTCTATTGGAATAAGCAATTGTCATAAAAAGGAGGCTAAAAGACCTCAGAAACTACCTAAGCCAGTGGACACTTATTGTTGCAAAATGAAAAGACATTGCAATTAATGGCAAGAACACAGAAGTTCTTTTGCAGAACATTACAATGGAAGACAACAGGTTATGCATTGTTTTTCCTCACATAACAGTGAAATGCAGTAGAGAGAAAAATGACTCTACAGAAAGTTTTCATGAGACTCAGCTAAACCACATAATTCAAATCATTTATGGATGAATCGCGGATGAGGACAGTGTATAGATATGAAATGGAACAGATTGACCAGTGTTTAGATAATGATGTATTCTTATGATAAGAGAAACAGTAGATCCACCACATTTGGATTCTAAATAACTTAGTATCCAAGTGCTATATGAGTAAATGGAATTGGCATTTAAGAAGATGAAGTTGGGAAGAGCATCTGGTTCTATCTAATCAAATACACATGGAAGAAATCCATATTGGAGGAAAGCCAATTATAGGGACAGTGAGAGATCAATTTTCAAAATATCTAAAAGAGAGAGAGATTTCATTTGTTTCATATTTTAAATTCTGAATTTCACAAATGCCCCAAACACAAGCATTTCCACACACAAAGAACAAAAAAGATTATATGTGAAATTGTGATTATTATGTATAACTTCCTTTTTTTAAAAAATAGTATAAAAGGAATTAAATATACTATTTTCAAAATTGTCCTACTTGTCTGTGTTTCCTTCTGTTTATTTTTTTAAATGCTTCAGTGATACTCTTTTTTTTCTAGCTTTTCTTTTTGGGGATTCAAAACTATCACTAGCTTCCTTTTCTTTCTAAGTTCCTCCCCCCCATTTCATGCATGTAAAAAAGAAAAACACAATCCTTGTAACTATTAAGCATAATAAAACAAAATAAATCCATATATTTTACATGTCACATGTACTCTTATTTATAAACTATATCTTTTCTTGTATACATTCTATCTAGTTAGCTAGCTAACTATCTGTCACTTAGATTTGACTATTTTTCTGTTAGTAAGTGGGTAGTTTGTTTTGTTTTTGGTCCTTAGAATCAAGTTTGGTCACTGTGTTGATCAGAGTTCTTAAGTTTTCCAAAGTTGTTTTTCTTTACAATGTTGTTGTTATTCCATAAATTTTCTCACCATTCTGCTACCTTCATTCTGCATCAGCTCATGCAAATCTTCTCAGAACCATCCCTTTTTATTATTTCTTGTGGGAAAATAATATTACATAATATTATATTAATATACAATAATTTGTT
>JAJPUD010002026.1:0-10012 GCA_023553655.1 Myrmecobius fasciatus | reverse complement strand
AAAAATAAAAATTAAAAGGACAACCAAGATGATGTTAACAACTACCAATCCACATACTTTATTTTCATTTCTATAAAATACAATTCTATAAAATAAGAAGGGTCTACACCCATGTCCAAGGGCATCCTTAATGAAAATATGAAAAGAGAATGGCATCCTATACTCCTGATTATGCTATCTATATGGCTACAAATCATGGGACACTGTAGTCTCTGAAGAATCAAAATTGCAAATGACCTTAGAGAACAATGGAAAATCTCATGGTGTGTGTAGGTAGTCTGCAACAATTACTGACTTTGCTTTGCCATTATTTGAGAGCACAGATGATTAAGGAAAGATGTGGGTTGGTCTTATATTCAGAACAAAGGATAAAAATGATATCAAATGCTACCTAGGCATCCATGAAATATTTAAAGCCCTTAAGGGAAACTTTGAGTACATTGGATTGATGCTTTATGGAAAGGTTATGGAATGATAGGCATAAGATCCTTATAGGTTGAGAAATCATTGATGAGTTATAATAAACACTGATAAATCAATTACCCACAATCAAGAGATTAAATTGCCCAATATACCACACTGGGAGAGGAGGAGATAAGAAAATGAAAAATGACATAATTCCCTCAGAGAGTTTGGAATTTATATTCTATTATATGGGACTGGGAAAGGATTCCTATAGAAGGGAGCATTTGAATTGGACTTGGAAGATAGATGAAGACAGAAGTCAAAAGCAAGATAATGAAAATGATGGAGGATTAAGAGTGGGAGATGTATTTGGCAGAAAGTTAGAAGCTTGTATAGTATACTGCACTGGAGTATGACAAGGTTGGAAAAGTGGAGTGAGGCCAAATGGCAGAGGAAATAAAATACATTAAGGAATGGGGAGCCATGAAAGGTTTCTGAGATAGATAGAATACCAGAGTCAGAGGGATCACAAGTGAATAGAACATGGAATAGTAGATAAGGAAGGTATCTTAGAGTTCAAACTCTATATTTTACTACAGATACTTGAAAAGAAAGTTGAGGACCAAAGGGCCAAAGGGATTCCCCCAAAATCAGATACCATAGAGAATTCTGTATATAGATAGGAGTGTTTGGAAGAGAAGAAAATGCATTGTAACTCTAATATACGCCAATTTTACTTGTTAGAAATATGACACAGCAACAGAAGGAAAAGGAATGGAGGCAAAGACATGAACTAGAGAAAGGAAACCCAAAATAAGACTTCAAAGGCAAATAATGGGCCTGCCTGCTTGCCACATAATAGCCTTAAAAGCAGCAGGAGAGAGAAGGGATGTGGTGATCAAAGACTCAGAGACTTGGAGCTGAAATTTTAAAAATGCTCAAATCAAGCTAGGGAGGAGATAAGGCTTAAAAATTGGGTGCTTGGGGTAATGATGCAAGGAATTATTCAGTCCAGAGTATGGTATATGTGAGACCAGAGAAAGGATAGAACACTCCTTGGGAAGGATTGCTATCTAGCAAGTCACTCATCTGCAAAATGAAGGGGGCTATTCTAGATGACCTCTAAGATCCTTTGAGCTCTAAATCTATGGTTCTTTGATCTTAAAACTATATAACAGAATGCACATAAAGCATTATATTCATTTAGTTGTTCAGTCCACATTCATTAATCACTTACTATAAATAGGACCCTATGCTAGGGACTGATAGAGGGGGCAAAGCTTGGACAAGATATAGTGCCCATGCTCATTGAGTCAGATATGACATAATATGCAACATAACATGTTAGAGAATGTAAAAAGCCAGAGGAGGTCCCATGAGATGGGCTGTCAGAGATTAAACCCCAATGGGCACAGACTTTGAGTAAAAAGTTAAAGGGTGGAGAGATCTCCAGAGGAAATGTCATAGGAGAGGGAATTCCAGGTGCAGGAAACAAAGGGACTAGAGACAGAGGTAGGAAATTTCAGGGAACGATCAATGGCAAAGATGAAATTATCTCTTTTTTCTTCAATATAGTCTGTGAAGATAAGTGATATTAGACTGAAGAGTCTTGTAGGTGCTGTAGGACTTAGAACTACATGTGAACTTTTCTTGTAAGACTACGGAGCTACGTAAGAGATTGGAGCAGAGGACTGATGTGATCAGATCCATTCATGAAGGAGTTGAGCCTGGCTATAGTATAAAGGATGGATTGGAGAGGGAGAAGAGTGGCAGCAGATTATAGAGAGCATTGGATACAGGACAAAGGAGTTATATATAACATATCATATTATTGTTATCATTATTACCATCATTTGTATTCTGTGGTGAAAACCCAGCATGGTTCCCCGTCCTCTGCTGGCACAGCTGAGCCGACTCAATGCTTGGGGTCAAGAACAGATCCTGCCCTACCCTCCATTTATGTAGAGCCTGAGCCTGGTTCTATAATCATTTTTTAAAAATTGGAGCTTGCTTAATGACCACTCCGCTGATGGCATCTTTATCCTCTGTGAGTGAGGAGAAAACAGTCTAGGAAACAGAAAAGTTTCCAGCTTTCTAAAAATTCAAGGCAGCAGCTGGTAGGGGGAGAAGGTGGTGGCTTGTCTGTAAGCTACTATTCTCAGCAACACCACTTAGTCCAGAATCTTGAGATTCTCCCCCTTCTTAGAATCATAGTATCTGCAGGGAAAAAATGAAGCTTTGGAAGCTGCGTAGTTAAGCCTATACCTTGACGGGATTCTTCTTTTCAGCATCCCTCACATGTGATCATATAGTCTCTCTTAAAACACCTATGTGATGGGGGATCTTTTTCTCCTACTTTGCACCCTTGTGTTATAGGAAAAGCCTTGTACTCAGGATATTGACTCCGCCATTAGCTTATTGTACCACCTGCCCAACCATTTGTCTTCCTGAGTCTGAATTTTGTCAAAGGAAAATGAAGACATCACATCAGATGCAATATGTGGCCCTTTCTAGGGTTACAATTCTGGGATCCCTGTACTTTTGCAGTCAGAATAGAAAAGAAAGCAGTGATCATCAGGAATCAATATGGGTTCACCAAGAACAAGTCATATCAGACCTGCTTTATTTCCTTCTCAGTCACAGTTAGTGGACTGGTAGTTGGGGAGAGGAGGAGGCTCAGGGGAATACCCAAAACATAAAACATCTGGATTTCAGCAATCTGATTATCCTTTCCAAGATAAAAAAGATGCATGCTGACTTAAAATCTACTCCAGTGTTATGTGCTGTTGCTAATGCTGTGACAGCCTGCAGCACAATCTCTCTCCTAGAATGACTGGCCTTTTGGATTCTCTCCCAAAGTTCAAATTTGTCAGGTAGGCTACTTGCTCCTCCTAAGTAATGATCCTTTTGTGCCTTCAGCCTTCTTTGCTAATTTGTGTCTGTAACTTCTTTGTCACTACTTTATGTAACTAATTATTGTTTATGCTCCCTGAGCAGACTGTGTAGAGATCTAGCCATGAGAGAGGGATAATAATCTCTTAATGAAGCTTTGAATTGAATTCATACAGCCAAGGAGAATTGAGCATATCTTAAGGCTCCCCTCTTCCAGCTTCTTGAAGGAGGAGGAGGCTCTTCTGCTCCAAGGAAGACTTCTAACCCACAATTTCAGGATCTGAAATTGGAAATAGAAGACTTTCTGAGAGCTTGAATCCTTTCTTATTTACCTGAAACATCATCAAGGGAGTAGGTGTTGCCACCACATTCCTCTCTGTCAAGACCTCCACTGGATGCTCTACCTGCACAGTTTGCAAGGGATGGGGTGAAGGCTGTGGGCATGACTGATGTTGCCCTTTTCTCTTTCCCCTTTCTCTTTCCAAATTTCTCTTGCCAATTCATGGGAATTATAGTATTTGTCCTCCTTATTCATCTCAAATAAAATTCCTTCTTCCCTCCCTTTGTCCCTCCCTTTATCCCTTCCTTTCTTCTTTCCTTCCTTCCTTCCTTCCTTCTTTGCTTCCTTCCTTCCTCCCTCCTTTCTTTCCTTCTCTCCTCCCCTCCCTCCTTCCTTTCTTCCTTCCTTCCTTCAGTTTCCATCACTCTAGTTTTATCTGATTTGAGATAACACACTCTTGTTTATTATTCATAGATATTCTAATGAAAGTACTAGCATACATTATATAGTCTCTTTTCCAAAGCGTATTTCTGCAAAGGAGAGTAACGGTAGCACTAATTTGATATTGCTTTATAATTTACAAAGATTTTACTCTCAATCACACTGTGAAGTGAGGAGGACAAATACTATTATTCCCATTTTACAGATGAAATAGTTTCAGGGATTGTCCAAGGTTACACAGTGATTACCAGAACCAAGGCCCAGACTCAGGACCTCAGACTCCAGGTCCTAGACTCTCTTCTGTCTTGAGGGCCACAACCTTAGGTACAGCATTCAGCCCTGTCATTCAACTCTCCCTAAGAGGAAGTTGGTGTTCTGGATTTGAAGCAGCTTTATAGACGCCAACTGAAGAATCACATGCAGATATCTCCAGGTAGTGGTGAGGGGGCAAGGACTGTACCAGACTGTTCTCGTTCTTCCATAGGTTTGACAGGTAGGGCCAGAAAAGTGCAAAAACCCCAGATGGAGCCCCAATCTCATTCCCATTCTCTCAGAAGTGCTGTAAGAGAACCAAAGGTCAGACAATCCAACATCTGTATTCGGGAATCATCAGGCTCCCCTGAAATATATTTGAATGACTTTAACCCTAAGGGAAATGCAACAATCTTCCAGTTAGCTCAGTTGTTACTTTAATTTCAACAAAACAGATAATTGCAGTGAAAATTTTGCTATGTACTTTCACATTCTCCTTCATCCTTGAGCCCCACTACACTTTTCTCTGACAAGAGCAAAATGCTAAGCATCAATACTTCCTGGTTATATGACCCTGGGTCTCAGTTTCCTCATCAAGAAAATGGGGATAGTAATGCTTAGAAAATCCACCTCATTGGGTTGTAGTGATGAATATTTTTCATAAACTAGAAACATGAGAAATGTGAACTATAAGGGTATAAGGTGTAAGTAATAGTCTGGTAGACCTGGTAAATTTCCATTTGGGTACTTCCTTTCCTACAGTCTTGGTGAAATGCTAAATCAGTTCTTTTTTTTGTCACTTCCCAAGGCAGGATAAGTTCCTTTGTCTTGCCTCAAAGTATGGCCTTGATTCCTTTTCCTAGCCTCCTTTTTTCTTCCCCCCCCTTTAGGCATTATAGAACAATTAGAGCTAAAAGGAATCTTATGACCCAGAACATTAAGAATCAAAAGGGATCTTCAAAGTCACAGAATCCAACTTCTTCATATTACAGGTTAAGAAACCAAGGTTCTAATTGATCAGAAACCTGCCCAGGGTCTTAGGAAGTTAAAGGCCCCAAACTGAACCAAGAACTTCCCTACTCAGGTCTTCCGCTCTTTCTACCATACCACACAGACACACACACACACACTGCTTCCCTTTCTATTTTTACTGATATATAATCAAAGAACGAGATTTTCCCGGGATCTCGAAGCAAACATAGAAATTCTCTTTCTGTTGCTGGGCAACTGGTGGCTCAATGAATGAATGAATTGCAGGAAGAAATTTAGGGAGCAGGTGAGTGATGGTGTTGCAGGAATTACAGAGGACACTTTCCAGGGGAGTTAGGGGTTTTAAGTTACCAGTTCCTGATTGAACTATAACAAAAAGATTCAGTCATTGAGTGGATTGATCTATGTGGTGAATTTTCTCTAACACACACAAAATTCTCTTTTTTGAGAATTCTTAGTGTTCTATGGTCCATCGACTCAAAAGTAACAATTAGGATCAAATAGTTTTCTTTTCCAAGGTGGGACATGAATATCTCTCACATATATTCTTTTTCTTCCACTCTTATGGTTGTCATCCATCCTATTAGCAACCCAATCAGCTCTTGCCTAGAGTATTGTAATAATCCCCTAATAAGTATCCTGTGTCCTAACTCTCCTTATTGCAATCCATCTTCCACACTGATGTAAGAGTAATCTTTCTAATGCTTAGGCCTGACCTCATCACTCCCCTACTCAAAGACTGTCAGTATGTCCCTATTGTCTGTAAAGCTAAATACAAACTCCTCAGTTTCTCATTCAGGTCCCTTCACAGTCTATATTCAGTTTACCTTTCCAGCTTTTTCTCCCCCACATACGCTCAATGCTCCAGCCAATGCGGATGACTCATTGTGTTCCTGCCTCTGTGCCTAGAATACAGACAGCCATATTTTGAGTCATCATCCTTAGCCTGGCAATGGAACTCTTCCACAATCTGGCACTATTCTCCCCTTCTGCTCGTATCTTCTACTACTCCCCCTCAGGTACTCTACATTACAATTAAGAAGCTCAAGGAAGGTGATAGGAATCAAAAAAAAAAAATAAGAGAATCACATTTTATCAGAGATGGAAGGAAAGTGATAGAAACACAGAAGGATAGATTTCAAGTTTGAAAGGACCTTGCAAATTATCAAGTTCATTCAACTTCTTTATTTCCGAGATGGGGAGAATAGAACACAAGATAACTTATGCAGTTACCAAGTGTATGAGGAAGGACTGTACCTGACTCCATGACACCTAATAAAAAATGTACCTGGAAAAGAATCTCCTCTACACTGCCCCTGACATATGGTCATCCAGGCTGGAAGACCTCCAATAACTGGGAGTTTATTTCCTGAGGCAAACTATTATATTGTTGCACAGCTCTAAGAGTCTTTGGAAACCATAAATCATCTCAGACACATGAACTATTATTGCTATTAGTATTAAACATTCCATTATTTATTATCATAGCGTACTTATATTTCACACGTTAATTATGATGCTATTGTTTAAATTTTATCTGTAACCTTATAAATAATAATAATGTTCAAATGCAGCCAAATTAATGAGGCTTAGAAAAACTACAGGCACAAATGTTCCCAGGATGGAAATTGTGCTATAGCAATTTGGATGAAAATGTCTCTCCTGACCCAGCAAGCTCATTTGGGCTGAGCAAGGCCTTCATCTGCATTCACAACAGAGCAGAAGCCTGAGTAATTGGCCATCATGAAAAAGGAAATTGTCTTTGTTGGAACCTTGCCACTGCCAAAGTCATACATGGAGAATTGTTATAGATCCTGACAGAGGCCCCCAGGAATTCCCAGAGGAGCTCAGTAGAGGTCAATGGAAATTCCCATAGTTTGCCTTCCACTCTCTTCTAACAAACATTTATTAAACACCATCTTGTACCAGAGACAGTGCTAGATACTAGGGGAAAAAGACAAAAGGAGAGAAAATCTCTACCCTCAAGAAAATCACATTCTATTAGGGGGTTCCAATATGTAAACAATTAATTATATATACAATAATTTTAGAGGGAGAAACAGATGGAGGGGAGAAGGAGAGAGAAAGATGGAAACGGGGAGAGGGAGAGATGGAAAGAGAAAAGGAAGGGAGGGAAAGAGAGAGGGAAGAATGGAGGGAGAGAGAAGAGGGGGAAGAAAACAGAGAGACAGAGACATCAAAACCAAAAAAAGACAGTCAGATAGACACACAGAATGAGAGAGGAAAGGCTTCTAATAGAAGGTATCGTAGGAACATCCCTGAAGAGATTCTGAGAATCAGTGGTAAGGGGGATGAGGAATGGTAGATAACCTATGCAAAGTTCCAGAAGTAGGAGATGTAATGTGGACTTTAGGGAATCTCAAGTCAGTTGGAATAAAAGAGGAAGTAATGAATAATAAATAAAGCAGAGAATATAGGTTGAAACTAGACTGAGAAAGGCTTCAAATGCAAGCTGGAATATCTAGGTGAGTTGATATTACTATAATTGTTATTCCTCCACTGATACCTGCCTCTGGTGTGTCCTTCTGGCATGGAGGTGACCCTGAGTTCTCAAAGGATTTATCAGTAGAGGAAAAAGTCTGACAAGTCTCATTTAGTTGGAAAGGCTATGAGCCCAGAGAAGGCAATGGAATATGTGCCTGTTATTTGAAAACCAGCTTAATTAAGAGCAGAGAGGCTTACCACCAGAGGGTTGCCCTACAGAGGATGGATGCTTTTGGCCACAGCAGTTTGTGACACCATTTAAAAAAGCTTGGAGAGTGTTGTGATCTTTATTGATGGGAAAGGACCCACCAGATTTAATTGAAGCATTACAATGTGTCAGTCAGTCAGAGTGCTGGTTTTGCTTAAATAGTTTTCTTTGTTTACAGAGACAGGATCATTGGTGAAAGGTGGCCATTTTGGGGAGAGAGAGAAAAGAGGTGAAGTAGGAAAAAAAGGAAGGGAGGGAGGCAATAAAGAAAGGAGAAAGGAAAAGAAAGAAGAGAGAGACATAAAATGACAAATAAAAATGAATAAAGAAAATGAAATATTATATTATATAAAGAGGAGGAAAGAAAGTAGAGACAAAAGAAATCCTTTTAGATAACCAATAAAGTGATCCCAGAGTTGCAGACACAATTCATACCCGAACAGGAATTCTCTTAATGATACCATGACAAATGACCATCTAGTCTCTTCTTAGATACACTCCAACCACAACCCCTACCAACTGAGAGGAAAGTTACTACCTACCAAAATTACTTTGGTAAAGTTTTAATTATTTAGGAAGTTCATCCTTAAATTTTTCCACAATCTAGTTTTCTGTAACTGCCACTCCTTGCTCCTCATTGCTTAAATTACCTAGTTTTCCATGAACACATTACATACTTTCTTAAGCATAGATCCGGCTTTAAAATTCTTCTGCTCAGAACACTTCAAAGGCTCCCTATTGTCTATCAAGTTTGTGGCTATCGATGTTTACCTTACATTCAACTACACTTTCCTCCACCACCAAAAATGTCCAACTTTATCCCACGCTCTCTTAGACCTTCTTGGTATTCTGGCCAAAGCACACAATTCAGTGCTCTCACCTTTCTCACCTCTCTATCTTTGCTCCCTGATCCTTATGTACTCTTTACCTCTTACATTCTCTCTCCCATCTCTCCCCTTTTCATCTTTTAAAGCCTAACTCAAGCATCACCTCCTCCAGAAGTCCTTTCTGACTGCTCCAGTAAATAATAACCTTCGCTTCCTCAGAGTTCATATAGTATGCAGCTTGTGCCTTTCTGATTTTTATGAATTAAATTGTATTACAGGTTATTTGTATTTATAGTGTGATGGAGTCCTGGATAAAGTATTACTCTTAGAGTCAGGAAGATTTCAGTAACTTCAAATTCCCCCCAACACTAAATGAACACTCATGAGCAAGTCTCTTTTCTTTTCTGAATATCATATTCTTCTATAAAATGAGAACAATAAGAGCTGTGGTAACCATCTCACAGGGTTGTTGTGAGACTTCAATAAAGCCATGGATGTAATACACTTAGCAAACCTGAAAGCTCTCTGTAAATGCAAGTTACTATTATTATCAAGATTATTTTAGGCTATCGGTTCCTCAAAAGCAGGGGTCAGTTTATTTGTCTTTGTAGCTTCACAGTGCTAAGTACAAAGGATGCCTTCACAAAAACTACTTAATAAAATGCTGGGTGGGTTTGATTATGTTAAAAATTATAACAGGTAACTAAAGGGAGTTGAAGAATCTCCTTCTAGGGAAGCCTTTAACCATAGAGTTAGTATCTCATTTCTCTTGTATGATTTAGGCATTCATCTTTGGGGTGGGTCACAAAAATAAGGAAGCAAGGTGATGAGATGGATAAAGTACTGGACCTAAAGTCAGGAAGACCTGAGTTCAAATGCAACCTCAGACACTTATTAGCTATGTGATCCTGGAAAAGTCACTTAACCTCTGTTTGCCTCAGTTTCCTCACCTGTAAAATGGGGATACAAATAGCACCTACCCATCAGAATTCTCTTGAGAAACAATTGAAGTGGTACTTGGAAAAAGTTCTTATTTAGTGTCTGGCACATAGTACATACTTAATAAATGCTTGTTTTCTTTCTTCTTTTGCCCTGGCCAGATCAGTCTGAAGTGTTATATTTAGTTCCAAAAAAGAAATACACTAGCTGGAATCCATCCAGAAGGTGACTAGGATGGTAGGAAGAGCAGAAATTCAAAAAAGCTAAAGATCA
>JAJPUD010002025.1:347651-362373 GCA_023553655.1 Myrmecobius fasciatus | reverse complement strand
GAAGGAAGGAAGGAAGGAAGGAAGGAAGGAAGGAAGGAAGGAAGGAAGGAAGGAAGGAAGGAAGGAAGGAAGGAAGGAAGGAAGGAAGGAAGGAAGGAAATTCTATGTGCCAAAGGGAAATATGAAAGATGAAAGACCTTAAAAGGGAATGAGTCACAAAATAAAGCTGATAAGAGCACAGTAATTGCTTAAGTATATTTGTGAGTGAAAGTTTCAGTTTCTCCCTCTCTGAAGGTGCTTGAGTTCACCTTCCTCACAGAAAATGCTTAACTTTCACTTAGTGCCTTGAATTGAGCTCTAAAAAGGGCTTTAAAACAGGGTGTCAAGTATTCACATTAATCATTTAAAAAATAATAATAGCAGCTTTTTTATTTTTTTAAATGCACACAAAGATAGTTTTCAACATTCACCCTTGGAAAACCTTGTGTTCCAAATTTTCTCCCTCCCTCCCTACCTTCCCCTTTCCCTAGCCATGAAGTAATCCAATATTAAGCAGTAGCTTTTTAATAGCTTTAAAAAAAAGAGAGAGAAAAAAAAAGAAAGTCTGTGTTCATATTTGGACTTCTCTTCAAATGGATTTTTCACTCCGCCTGAGTTTGTATTTTAGAAGACAATAGCAAAGCAAATAGAACCGGTAAGAAAGAATCATTATATATAATATCTCTGAGAAAATGTATCGCGATTCTTAAGAGATGGATACAAGGCGGAGGACTTTTCCCAAAGCCTCCTCTTTGACGATCTACTTAAAAATCACTATTTGAAGGATCTTGTCTTATAAAAAGGCATTTCTTTTCCCTCTCTGAAGTTTCAGAGAGACGAGTTGCGGCTCAGCGTGCTCGGTGCAGTGTGGGACGGAGAAAGGGAAGAAAAAAAAAAAAAAAAAGCCCTCTTTTTCTTTACACTTGTGCTGCTCTGAATGTGGACCATCTGTGCCCCCAGCTGGAGCGCCGGCAATGGTCTGGCACTTGAACCACACCATATTTACAGATCTAAACACAAATGGCGAATGCCTGATTGTTTCATGATTCATTAGTCAGACAAGCTCTCCTCTCCCGCCAGCACAGCTGTTACAGAGTAAACCTTTGTCACTTAATAGGCCCGATTATTACTTTCCATCAAAGGTATTGATCTGTGTCACCTCTACTTAAGGTAAAGGGAAAGGGAAAGGGGGGAATAAAATGGAACAGAAAAACGTGAAGAAGAAAGGAAAGGGACATTAGGTAGAATGTGTGCTCTTGGCACACTTTTTCGGCCTCTCCTACATTCTCTGTGTGTCTATATTCATGTCTTAGCGCATTGCAGTGACCGACTTATTTGGGAAAGGAGAGGGGCCATCCCTCACTTATGGAGTGAGTCCTGGTGCTGGCCCAGGCTGGGGCAGTCACAGAACATGGCCATGCGTGTAATCGGTCAGCCTCATGTACAGAAGGAACTGAACCAGAAATGTGGACTGCTTCAGATGCCCAGCTAACATAAGGAGAAAGTAGCAACTCTGGAGGGAATTGTTTTATTGTGACTTTCATTATCTCCTTTTGTCTAACAAATAAAGTAAGCCAGTAACCCTGGGCTGTTCCCGGCCTGGGTGCAGGCATTTATGCAGCTGGAGGGCTGCTCTTATAGCAGCCTGGAATAAAGCCAAGAAGAGAAAGCAAGTGCAGAAGTTCTGGGGGCACGCACAGGACACGTTATCGCAGACTGCCCGATGGTTTTCCTAAACGTTTGTCTCTTTCCCTTCTTTTCCCTCCTGCCTCCCTCCCACAATGAGGATCTGGTTTTCCTGGGAGGAGGCTAGATTATGGTTACAGAAAACTGGGTTTCTCAATTAATTCCAGCTAATGCAAGGCAATTTAAGGGACCTTAAAGCTAACCTTTACTTAGTGCTGGGATTTCCTGACTCTGCTCTTCAAACCAACCTTTCCTTGATAACTTAGGAACACTGTTCCCTTCCTTCATAGGTAAGATGGGGAAAATGAAACCCAGAGAAGGGAAGTGATTTATCCAAGATTATACAACTAATTAGTAGAAGAGCCGAGGTCTGGAAGACAACTGTTTTACCTCCTAGTACAATAACACTACAATGCAATACTGCCTGATTGGAGGGGGAAAATAAAGACAAAGACAACAAAACTGGGTTTAGAGATGGGATAAATATGCACACACATATAAACACATACGCACATATACATATACAGATATGTACATGCGTCCAAAACACAGATGGTGCTGTAAATTAATGAGACTGGTATGTGACTTGTGATCTAAGTTTTATTATTTTAAAGCCCAAATGGTTGCATGTGGCTACCTATATTATGAGATTCAATATGGCTTAATGTAAAGGTGCTCAATATATAGACAGCAATATTTTGGATTGTATTGGAAAGTATGGTCCGAACCAGATGAAAATATACTTGGTAAATATTTCAGAAAACAAATGATTCTACAACAAAACACAGATGATGTTAATATGTGGTTTTCTAAATCAACGTGCAACCTGAAGGGATCCTTCTATGGAATTTAATGTCTCTGTTTCTATTTGAGTTTTACACCACTGGTTTAATGGATAAAGGACCTCTTAGGGGTTTAGTAGTCATGACTCTATAATCTATTGACTGGATAAATCACTGCAAATCTCAGAGCCTTAAGGCAGCTCTCGAAGACTATCAGGTACAGAACAGGGGCTAACCTGCATTGGAAGAAGAGGTTTCCATAAAGGCTGTTGCCTATAATACCACAAGTGTGTACCAAATCCATGTGTGTTTGTGTTTATGCATTTATGTATTGGTAGTACAGTGTTTGTGTAACAACATGAACCAATGAGATTACAGTTCTGGTCCCAAAAAGAAATACTATCTACTTATATATAACATATATATACTTATATATAACATATATACTTATATATAACTTATATAACATATATGATACATGTGTACATACATATAGACCACACACCAGCAAATGGCATTAACTCAGTCAAAAGAGTCCTTGTTCTTGCAGTTTCTTACTGATACTGTTCCCCAGAGAAGGAGGCAGTAGCTGTCTTTCCTCCTTTTGTCTCCATAACACTCATTGCAATCATTGTTTGATTCTAGTGTATCAATGAGACCTTTATTGTCCTTTTTTCCCCAAGCTCCTTCCTTCTGCTCTTTACTGCATTGTTGTTATAGTTCAGAAGGGGTCAACAGCCTTCACTAAGTATATTACTGCTTTTTTTATGGTGCTCAATATAAGAGATAGATTGACAGCCTTAGACCCTGGGGTTTTCCATCTGTGCACAAACTGCTGTCAGTAGAGGCCAATGGTACAGCCCACCCTGATGACTTTAGCATTCCTGATTTGGAGGCTCCTTCTCCACCCAGAATTAAAGGAAAAGTACAGTTCCCAGTTTATTTTCCATTTTCTGCATCCAAAAGATTTCCAAGAGATGAACCTCAGTATCAAAATGAGAAGTGACCTCAATCATTTCATACAGATTTTATCACCAGTTGGCCACAGGCCAGGAGGAGGGAGAGAAGGGGGGTTGCTAATGACTGGAGATCACTTCTGACTTGGACCAGATTTTAATAACCAATGAACCCCACTGTCCCATTTCCATGACTATAGTGCTCCTGGTGGTTTCATTGTTCCTCCCAGATACCCATGTCAAGTGTCATGCAGTCTGTCTCCTTCATTTCCCCTCTTTTTCCTTCATTCTATGATAACCCACCCCTAAATGTCATTGGAAATGTTACCTTTTGTAGAGAAATGCTAATGAGGCATACAATGTGTGTTTTCATGTCACTCAAGAGTATACATTCTATTATCACCTCCTGAGTTGTTTAACCCAAAGCAGAATGCATATCTGGAAGCAAAGAAAATTCTACTGACATGGAATTGAAAGGACTTCATGTTTTAGTTTGTTATTTTGGTCTAGTTGGTAGGCCTGTAAGTTGAAAAAACCAATATAAATATAACAAGGGGCAGTTAGCAAAAAAAATCCCTAAATAATAGTATTTTGCATATGAACTTTATATAAAAAGAAAATTGTTGATAATGTTAATCTTGGGAAATAAAAAATGTGTTCTTAGCCAGATTGAAAAAACAACATAAGCATTTAAATCTAACAAAAATAAATAGGATTTCAAGAACTCCCATGGAAGAAATGGAAGTTTGATTTGCACTGTCTATATCATATAACTTGGTTTTGTTTTTTGTTTTTAATTCTGTCTTCCCTTAACTTCCATAAAACTCAGGCATTGCCTAAACATTCC
Organism: Myrmecobius fasciatus; assembly: GCA_023553655.1. Classification (NCBI taxonomy): domain Eukaryota; kingdom Metazoa; phylum Chordata; class Mammalia; order Dasyuromorphia; family Myrmecobiidae; genus Myrmecobius; species Myrmecobius fasciatus. The sequence continues at coordinate 358,123 of JAJPUD010002025.1, read as the reverse complement.
AAGGATCTAATGACAATCTCATTAGGAAAGATTCTGAACTATCTTCCTATTTAAAAAAATAAAATAAAAAATACTTAAAGAAGAGCATTTTAAGCCTTATAAATTCTTCAAAGACAGGCAGGAGAGAGGTATAATGACAGTATTTCCATTTTATAAAGCCACTCCAGGGGAAGGGCTACTGGTAGCAACCAATGTTTATGGAGTACCCACTGCTTTGGGAACTCCATTTGGAATGCAGTGTTATCTCCTGGCTATGCCCCAAGGAAAACCTATCAAATACCACAAACAAAAGGAAAACAAAATCAAAATCATTCCATCAGAAAAATTTGGCCCAGAATGGACCAGGCACATCTTTAGGGGTCAGTCTGAGACAAAACCCATTTGCTGCCATCCAGTGGTCGTCATAAGATCCCTGTGGTAATCATCTAACTGGGCTACTTACTTATTGGCATTACACTGAATGTTAAAATAACACAAACTGTTTTGTTCTTAAGTGTATTAGTCAACAAAATATGCATGAAAAGAAATTCCATATTGCATCACATTAGAACACAGGCTGAAAAAAACTGTCATTTCATACAAGTAACAACATGTTTAAATGTACATTTAATAAATACTTGTGGAATAAATTAAGAATGGTATTCACTCTTGAAACTCTCCCCTCCAGAATTTATTCCAGTCAAGTGTTTTGTTTTAAACAGTGAACCCTTGTTTCCTGGAGTCACACTTGCAATAGAAATTAAGAAATACTTTTTCCAATGTACTTTATATCATCAGTCTAGCTATGTAAAGACAAAAAGGAAAAAGATACTTTCAGCTAAAAATCTATTTTGAAGAAAAATAAAAGATAATAATAGAAATGAAGAAAGTTTAGGATGCTGAATCTGAATTGAGGAAATCTGAAAAATGATGAAATATGGACAAGAGGAATTTGTTTTTTGTTTTTGTTGAGGGGAAGGGGATTGGGGTTTTTTTTTAAGACAAAAGCATTCCAGAGCCATTTACTACAAGTAGGAAAGTGGAAAGGAAGAAATTACTATAGGCTCAGATTATACCAGCTTTCAGGATGTCCCTTCTAAGAATATCTTTTATCTTTCTCAAAATCACAAACATTTCTAACATCACTCTACCCACTTGGAGTAAAATAGGAAAAAAAAGATGCTTTATCTGCAATATCAAAGGTTAGCTACCTTGGAAGCAAGCATAACACTCAGTCATGCCACGTGGATTCAGTTTCATGCCAAGGGACAGAGCTTGCCCCTATGCCAGGGAATCAGATATTCATCAAGCAGATAAAACAGCAGAAACAGCAAGCACAGAAGTAAAATGGATCTGAGCAAAGGAGAAAGTCGCTAAATAGGAGGAAGAAAAAGAATATGAAAATGTAAGCTGGGTTGTTATTGACTATAGTAGCAGGGAATGGTGGAACAAGCACAGTTTTGATCTTTCAAAAGAATAACTGTGATTTTCACCAGCCAATCAACACACAGATATTATTCCCTATTCCCTCACTCCCACAAACCCTCAAGGAAAATGGTTGAAACTAATCTCAAGCTTGAGATGCTCCAGAGAGGCAGGAGAAAACTTTAAGAAATACAAATCTAGGAATGATTAGGGACTCCAAGTTATATGATGCAGGATCTTAGCAGATATGGGATATATCTATGTCCATATGTCTATGTGGATTGATGTGGGTATATTCATGTAATTTGGATTCAACAGGTGATTTCATTATTATAAACACCTCTCAAAAAGGAAATTTCTTCCATAAATGGAGATGAGGGGGCAGCTAGATGGTGCAGTGGATAGAGCACTATAATAGATTACTATAATCCATATATATACATATATATGTCTTTATATATTATGTGCATGCTGTCTCCCCCATTATACTGTGAACTCCTTGAGAGTGGGACTTATTTTGCCTTTCTTTATATCCTCAGCACCTGGTACAATGTCTGGCCCATGGAGGGCACTTAATGAATGTTCATCGACTTGACTCAAGAGTTATCCAAGGTACTGAAAAATTAAGTGACTTGTGTAAAGTCCACAATTCAGATAGATAGCTAAATAGAAACAGAAAATTAGAGACAGATCTCTCTATATATAAGTAAATATGTATAAACAGAGATGTGTATATATGTGCATATACAAACACATGCACACACACACATATACATACATAGAATCGGGGGACTTGAACCCAGGTGTTTCTGACCCTGAGATCAGTTCTCTAGCTGTGACAAGGTAATTGCCTCTAGATAGAGCATTGGAGTCGGGAAGACCTAAATTAAGCTCTGACCTCAGACACTTACATTAGCGATGTGACCCTGGGTAATTTACTTTATCTCTGTTTCCCTTACTTTCCCCAACTATAAAATGGGAATAATAATACTATCATCCTCCCCAGGGTTGTCATGATGATAAAACATAATATTTCTAGAGTGTTGTACAAACTTTTAAGAACTATATAATGGAGAAAAGTTGCTAAATGGGGGGAAGTAAAAGATTATGAAAATCTGAGCTGTTGGCCAAACCACTATTGAATATAGTAGCAGGGTATTTTGCTCTTTCTATATCTGCATTTATACACACAAACACACACACACACACACACACACACACACATACACACACACACATATATATACTCTTATATACATATATTTATTATATACTCATATACACATATATATAAATATAACAATGTATATATATACTCGTATACACACATATATATAAATATAACAATATAAATGTGTGTACATATATATGTGTGTGTGTGTGTGTGTGCATATACACACATATATATATTTTAAAATTTGGGTTGAAGAACTAAAGTGATCGGTAGACATTTTACAGTGATCTCCAAAATCATTTCTTCAGATACCAAAGGGGGAAAATACTCCTGGTCATGGTAGCTATAAATTTTGCTGCAGCCCAGTGTCAGGTCCCTTCTGTGAGCTTCATGAAGAACTGCTTTTTACATCTGAACTGTGTCCTCAGCTTTCTCATCAAGAAAAAAGGGACCGCTCAGGTCAAACAATTGATTATGGTTTTGAACTACAGGGGGCTATTGATTTTTCATTGAGCCTCATGTGCTGCTTAGAAAGAGCAGGCTCGAGCAAGGAAAGTAATTCACTGATCAGAGCCGAGGGCCGTGTTCATTTATTGGCTTCCTGCCACATCCCATTAGTCCCAGTTCTAAATGTATATTGAAGTCAGTTTATTTTCATCATTGCCTCCTGTCACCAGAAATGTCTCCCAGTAACTATTAGTTTAATCATCCCTTTCTCATGATGGTAATGAGGGATAATCTTCAACATTAGGGTGGATTCATGAATAGCCTCCATGGTCCTCCAGTGGGGTATGTCATCATGCTCCAGTTAAGGTTCTGACAGCGCTCTCCTTACAAACCTGGTATTTCTGGGGACTCTTACTTCAGGGAAAAATATTTAAATGGAGATTGAACATAATATGGAGGATATGTTCTCCTAAATAAATAGTTTCTCTTTTCTAATATGTTTAGACTCATGATTAGTTGCATTTCCCCCCCCCTTTATTCTTCCTATTAAAAAAAAAGGAATCATAGTCTCCTGACAAAGAAATTTGTTTGTTTTGTTTTGTTTTGTTTTTCCAGAATCCCCATTATATTAAGATAAGTATGAAATCACTTGGGATCAGGGACCATTCTGATCAGGCATTAAATTCTAAAACACACAGTATGACCAGAGGAGAATTTGATAAAACAAAACAGGAGTGAGATAGAATAGTACTCAATCTGTTCATTAAACCCCATCCTTTTTTCCTCAAGGTAAATATATTTCACATCTCATAATTTCTTTACCTTACCTCTCCCATAAATTCATATCTGTCTTATTTTTCATACACAGAAAACTATAGCATGACTTAATGGGTGAAGAGTTGAACTCAGGCCAGGAGTATACTGGTAAATATTTAATAACTAGCTCTCCAATCGTGGAAAATATACCCAGGACTCACTTTTAAATTTAAACTGCATTGTTAACATTTTTCTACCACTTTCTAAAGTCTAGACAATTAACAAAACAAGCTCTGAGTTTTAGTTGTTGCTGACTTCACTCTAAAAAGTTTAATCATCAGTTCTTGCCAATCAGTTAGGAGCTAGCTCTAGGTCACTCCAGACTACCCCAGACTCACACTCTTGATGTATGACTTTTGACACATCACTAAATTTCTCATTGCTCTGGGAAACTATGACTGAATATTTTAACAAAGTTGACCAATACCAAAGAAATCACAGATCTAATCTTTAAAAATAAAAATATTTAGTTCTTTTCTCCTTCAGTTCCAAATAAGGGTCTTTCCCAACAGAACCTGATCCACACAAAGGTAAAATGGTTCGTTGTCCATTAGCAACATTTCAGGACACAAAAATACCCAGTTGCCCAGTTACAGCAAAACACACTAACTTATCAAGGTGCTTTGCAGTTTCTGTCTGGGGCCTAGTATGTGCAGCATCAAGAAGCTTGGGCTCCAGGGACTAAAGTGACTCATACCCACAAAATCCTGTGTGGGAAAAAACCTTAAAGAAAGGCAAGAGGATGGTAAATATCAGGAAGAGGTGGTAGTTCATCATATGGAGGGAGTCTAAATACATACTCTGAAAAATTCATCCAGTCTTTATAAGTTCAAGTGAAAAAAAATTTAAAAAACAAAAATAAAGTAAGTCATGAAGTTAAAAGTTCCAAGAAATGTAAAGTGTCACTCATCAGGATTCATGTATTTTCTAGGTAAATTACCATGAAAACAAAGCTATCTCACCTTTAAGGGAATAGTATCAATTAGACTTCAGTTCCTAAGCAAAATCCTGAAAAAAAAAAAAAAAACAGACATGGGAGAGGTATCTTTTTACAGAATGAGGTTTGGCTTCGGTGGGATGGCCTGAATGAACTTGTGAATTTTGGGAGAAATCTTGGCCACTCGGGGATCAGAAGAACTTTAAAAATCTCACACAGAGAAGGAAGAAACAACTGCCATAAGTTTCTGTTTTTTCCGTATTTTTTATCTCTATATCTGTATCTAAATATTTAATATATATATATGTATATACATATATATATACCTGTATGTATATGTGTATATATACATATATATATATATATATACCTGTATGTATATGTGTATATACAGATATTTAGCAAGGAGCATCCCTCTCTAGAACCACTTGCCCAAGTCACACTCAAGTTTGGGATCCCCAGAGGGGTAGCAGATGCTTTCAAAATGCTAAAGGTATAAAATCCAGAAACCATCATTCACAAGCCCTCTTTGGTATGCTCTCAACTAATTACCAGTCAGCCAAACTCCATTAGCTTTTAGAAATAAGATTTTCTAAAAGGTTACAACCAGGGAATCACTAGGATAAAACATTGCCAACAAACTTGGGGTAGACATTCCCTTTACAAAAGCAAGATCTAAAAGAAACAACTCAAATATAAAACACAAAGTTAGTGACACATATCTGGGGGAACATGTGTGGCAAAGGAATACTTTACAACCTTTTATAGCGGGAATTCTTTGCTTCTTCATTGGAATTCTCACAAAGTTCCCTTTGGTGTAGGAACAGGCAGCCCAGCTGGGCTCTGAGAGTCTATGACAGACCCAGGGTCCCCCTGCTTCTCTGCAACAGGAACTAGCTTTCCCTAAAAAGCCATAAAGCTGTGACAGAAACCCAATTGCTTTGATACATCTTCTTGACCACCTAAGTATATCAAAGTCTGGATGGATAGTATTGGAGCCCATCCATTTTAGTAGAAACTGAAAACTACAAGATGTCTGAAGACTTGATGAGGATTGTTTTTTTTCCATTTGGAGATGAGGGAGACTCCATCTGTAGAAGATAAGAAGCACACTATCCTTGTTACTTATCCTTGCTATGTTAGGACAAAAGAACCCTCCTTTATTTTTTTTCCAAACTCTCAATAACTTACAAATGTCTCATTTCATTTAAAATCTGACTTTCAAATGCCTTATTTTTCTTTTTTTTAATTTTTTTAAGCTTTTTATTTGTATAGCATATGTATGGGTAGTTCCCCAACCTTGATCTTTACAAAGCTTTCCAATACAAATTTTACCCCCAGTCCCCTCCCCTCCCCCAGATGGCAGGAAGTCCACTACATGTTAATAATGTTGAAATGCTTGAGAAGTTATGCAAGAAAAATCCTATCTACAAGAAAAAAAAAGAATCAGAGAAAGGCAACACAATGCAAGCAAATGTCAATAGAGATCATGAAAATGTTACGTTGTGGTCCATATTTCATGTCCCTCTTTCTGGGTGTATATGGTTTTCTTCAGTGAACAACTGGAACTGGTTTGAGACAATTCTTTATTGCAGAGAGCCATGTCCATCAGAATTGATCATCATGTAATACTGTTGTTGCTGTGCATGATGATCTCCTGGTTCTGCTCGTTTCACTCAGCATCAGTTCATGCAAGTCTCTCCAGGCCTCTCTGAAATCGTCCTGCTGGTCGTTTCTTACAGAACAATAATATTCCATAACATTCATATACCATAATTTATTCAGCCACTCTCCAATTGATGGGCATCCCTTCAGTTTCCAGTTTCTAGCCACTACAAAAAGGGCTGCCACAAACATTCTTGCACATGTGGGTCCCTTTCCCTCCTCTAAGATCTCTTTGGGATATAGGCCCAGTAGAAACACTGCTGGGTCAAAGGGTATGCACAGTTTGACAACTTTTTGAGCATAGCTCCAAATTGCTCTCCAGAATGGTTGGATCCGTTCACAGTTCCACCAACAATGTATTAGTGTCCCAGCCCTCCCACATCCCCTCCAACATTCATCGTTATCTTTTCCTGTCATTTTAGCCAATCTGACAGGTGTGTAGTGGTATCTCAGAGTTGTCTTAATTTGCATTTCTCTGATCAATAGTGATTTGGAGCAACTTTTCATATGAGTAGAGATGGTTTTAATTTCATCATCTGAAAATTGTCTGTTCATATCCCTTGACCACTTATCTATTGAAGAGTGGCTTGAATTCTTATATATATATGAGACAATTCTCTATATATTTTAGAAATGAGGCCTTTATCAGAACCATTAAATGTAAAGATGATTTCCCAATTAGATGCTTCCCTCCTAATCTTGTCTGCATTTGTTTTGTTTGTACAGAAACTTTTTAACTTAATATAGTCAAAATTATCCATCTGGTGTTCAATTAGGAGTTCCAAGTCTTCTTTGGACATAAATTTGTTCCACCTCCACAGGTCTGACAGATAAACTATATTACGTTCCTCTAACTTGCTTACAAAGTCCCTCTTTATATCTAGATCATGAACCCATTTAGATCTTATCTTGGTATGTGGTGTTAGGTATGGGTCAAGCCCTAATTTCTTCCACACTAGTTTCCAATTTTCCCAGCAGTTTTTGCCAAATAGAGAGTATTTATCCCAAAAGCTGTGGTCTTTGGGTTTATCGAACACTAGATTGTTAAGGTTAATGCCTAGGTTGTCCTGATAACCTATCCTGTGCCACTGATCCACTGCTCTATTTCTTATCCAGTACCAAATGTTTTTGATGACTGCTGCTTTATAATATAGTTTTAGATCTGGTACAGCAAGGCCACCTTCATCTGCCTTTTTTTTCATTAATCCCCTTGAAATCCTTGACCTTTTGTTCTTCCAAATGAACTTTGCTACTATTTTTTCTAGATCTGTAAAATAATTTCTTGGGAGTTTGATTGGTATGGCACTAAATAAGTAAATTAGTTTGGGTAGTATTGTCATTTTTATTATGTTCGCTTTGCCTACCCATGAGCACTTAATATTTTTCCAATTGATTAGGTCTGATTTTATTTGTGTGGAAAGTGTTTTGTAATTTAGTTCGTATAGTTTCTGACTTTTCCTTGGCAGATAGATTCCCAAATATTTTATCCTATCATCTGCTATTTGGAATGGAATTTCTTTTTGTATCTCCTGCTGCTGAACTTTGTTGGTAATATATAAAAATGCTGATGATTTATGTGGATTAATTTTGAATCCTGCAACTTTGCCAAAGTTGTGAATTGTTTCTAGTAGTTTTTTAGTTGAGTCTCTAGGGTTCTCTAAGATACCATCATGTCATCTGCAAAGAGTGATAATTTGGTTTCTTCATTACCTACTCTGATTCCTTTTATCTCTTTTTCTTCTCTTATTTCTAAAGCTAACATTTCTAATACAATATTAAATAGTAATGGTGACAGTGGGCAGCCTTGTTTCACTCCTGATCTTATTGGGAATGGTTTTAGTTTGTCTCCATTACATATGATGCTTGCTGATGGTTTTAAATAGATGCTACTGATCGTTTTAAGGAAAAGCCCATTTATTCCTATGCTCTCTAGTGTTTTTAATAGGAAAGGGTGTTGGATTTTGTCGAAGGCTTTTTCTGCATCTATTGAGATAATCATATGGTTTTTGTTAATTTGGTTATTAATATAATTAATTATGCTGATAGTTTTCCTAATATTGAACCAGCCCTGCATCCCTGGTATAAATCCTACTTGGTCATAGTGTACTATCCTGGGGATGACTTTCTGTAATCTCGTTGCTAAAATCTTATTTAAAATTTTTGCATCAATATTCATTAGGGAAATTGGTCTATAGTTTTCTTTCTCTGTTTTTACCCTACCTGGTTTAGCTATCAGCACCATATCGGTCTCATAGAAGGATTCTGGCAGTATACCTTCTGTCCCTAATTTCTCAAATAGTTTGTGTAGTATTGGAATTAATTGTTCTTTGAATGTTTGGTAGAATTCACATGTAAATCCATCTGGCCCTGGAGATTTTTTCTTAGGGAGTTGGTTAATGGCTTGTTCTATTTCTTTTTCTAATATGGGACTATTTAAATAATTTATATCCTCTTCTGTTAACCTCGGCAATCTATATTTTTGTAGATATTCCTCCATTTCATTCAGATTTTCAAACTTACTGGCATAAAGTTGGGCAAAGTAACTCCTAATTATTGCTTTAATTTCCTCTTCATTGGAGGAAAGTTCTCCTTTTTCATTCTTGAGACTAACAATTTGATTTTCCTCTTTCCTTTTTCTTATCAAATTAACTAAAGGCTTATCTATTTTGTTAGTTTTTTCATAGAACCAACTCTTAGTTTTATTTATTAACTCAATAGTTTTCTTATTTTCGATTTTATTAATTTCTCCTTTTACTTTTAGAATTTCCAATTTGGTATTTAATTGAGGGTTTTTAATTTGTTCTTTTTCTAGTTTTTTTAATAATAAGCCCAATTCATTGATCTTTTCTTTCTCTATTTTATGCAAGTAAGCATCTAGAGATATAAAATTGCCCCTTATAACCACTTCAGCCATATCCCACAAATTTTGGTATGTTGTCTCCTTATTGTCATTCTCCTGGATGAAATTATTGATTGTGTCTATGATTTGCTCTTTCACCCATTCATTCTTCAGGATTAGATTATTTAATTTCCAATTACCTTTTGGTTTATTTTCTCCTGGCCTTATATTGCATGTGATTTTTATTGCATCATGATCTGAAAAGGATGCATTTACTATTTCTGCCTTTCTGCATTTGATTTTAAGGTTTTTATGCCCTAATACATGGTCAATTTTTGTATAGGTTCCATGGACTGCTGAGAAAAAAGTAAACTCTCTACTGTCTCCATTCACCTTTCTCCCTAGATCTATCATACCTAACTTTTCTAACAATTGGTTTATCTCCCTAGTTTCTTTCTTGTTTATTTTGTGGTTTGATTTATCTAATTCTGAGAGAGCAAGGTTGAGATCCCCCACTAGTATCGTTTGGCTGTCTATTTCTTCTTGCATCTCTCTTAATATCTCCCCTAGGAATTTGTGTGCTATTGCACTTGGTGCATATATATTTAGTATAGATATTGCTACATTATCTATGGTACCCTTTAATAAAATATAGTTTCCTTCCTTATCTCTTTTGATTAGATCTATCTTGGCTTTTACTTGATCTGAGATAAGGATTGCTACCCCTGCTTTTTTTTGTTCACCTGAAGCATAATAGGTCCTGCTCCAGCCTTTTACCTTCATCCTATATGTGTCACTATGTTTTAGATGTGTTTCTTGTAGACAACATATTGTGGGATTCTGGTTTTTAATCCAGTCTGATATCCACTTCCGCTTTATGGGAGAGTTCATCCCATTCACATTCACAGATAGAATAACTAATTCTTTATTTCCTGCCATCTTATTTACCCAAGTTATGTTTTTCCCTTTCCTTTCCCCTTTCTCCCTTCCCCCCACCTCAGTACTTTACTTTTGATGACCCCTCCCCCAAACAATACTCCCCTTTCCTTTCCCCTTTCTCCCTTCCCCCCTCCTCAGTACTTTGCTTTTGATGACCCTCTCCCCCAAACAATACTCTACCCTTTAGATCCCCTCCCCCTGTTTTTACTCCTTTCCCCTGATTCTTCTATTTTCCCTTCTATTAGTTTGTC
>JAJPUD010002025.1:273037-341231 GCA_023553655.1 Myrmecobius fasciatus | reverse complement strand
CTGAGGCCTCAGCAGATTCAGGTTACTTGCTCAAGGTCACATAGTTATTTAGAGGAAATCTGGTCTCAGATTCTTAACATTCCCTACCTGTGTGACCCTGGGCAAGTCACTTAACCTCAATTGCCTCAGCAAAAAGCAAAAAAAAAAAAGTCTGTCTTTTTCATCACCTACAATTCTTTGGAAAGAAATATCCACCAAACTGTGATTTTCAGACATTTTTTTTGGAATTTCTAACTCTAATAATAGAATTTAGGCCCATATTTTTAGTTTGTGTCAACTAAATTTAAAATATAAGTCTAGACCATATAAACCTGGTATATGTTATTAAAAATAACCTATATTGGGTACCTATATCTTTTGGTATAGCTTTGCAATTTCACCATAAAGATTTTTTTACTAGAAAGAACTATCACAGAAGTGAGGCAAAATAAAATGTATACTAAGTCAAATCTTCTGTCATTGTTTTCAAGTTCCATTCCTTCCATTTTTGTCTTTCTTTTTACTCTTAATCCTAGGTTTATTGAAAGTCATGATTATGATATATTAAGTACCAATTATCCCCATGAATATGCAAAAGTTTTTAAATATTAAAATGAATCATCATTAAAAGTCATTCAAATTTCTTTTATGCTGATATCACAATTCGAGACAAAATTAATTCTTTAATACCCATGTGCTAAACTGAATTGAAAAATATGTATTCCATTATATGTAATTGATTTGTGATATTTATGGATTTAAAAAATGGAAAAGAATTCTGTTTGATGGAGTTCCATTCCAATTGCATTTGCATTTTATAAAGGGCGAGCCCCTTCAGCTTTGAGTGAATCACTGTGCACATAATTTTTTTGGCTAGAAAAAGCCTTAGAAATTATTTTACACACAGTGAATCACAAATCAGCTAAATGGCTTGTCCAGAGTCACACAATCATCCATCACTGGATGGAAAGCATATGGTCCAAGATGACAGAGGCAAGAGGCAGTGGTAGAACAATGGGAATTCCTGAACCAAACTGGGCACAAGAGATAGTAGCAGCAGAATGGCAAGGTTTAGAGTCACTAACGGGTTTTCAGAGTATGTAGGAAAAACTCAGGACCAAGCCTCCTGGAAAGAAGAGAGGAATTCCTCGACAAAACCCACAAAATTCTTGAACCAAATCTCTGAAAGCAAAGGAATAGCACCATACAGAGATACAATGTGACAAAGCAGATCTAAATCTTGCCTCTACTATTACTCTGAGATACAAATACTTAAATATCTAGGAGAAAGGAGCTGACTTTAGCAACCTCAGTCCTTTCCCCTGAAAGAAGCAGTTCTATAAGTCTAGAGTTCCTTATAGGTTCCTAAATAAAACAAAAACTCATCAATGAAAAAAAGGCAGGCTAATAATCATAGCTAATATTTCTATAGTAACTATTATGTATGAGACATTGTGCTAAACACCTTACAAATTAATATATCATTCAATTCTTACAACAGTCAAGTAAAGTGCTATTATTATTTCCATTTTAGAGATGAGGAACTTAAGACCAATAGAGGTTAAATGACTTGCCTGGGATCACATTGCTACTAAGCATCTGAGGCTAGATTTGAAGTCAGATCATCCTGACTGCAGAAGAGGAAGAGACTGGAGGTCTATCCACTACGCTACCTAGCAGCCTTCATGGTAGCATACAGAAGTGTGTTTGAGGCAGCTCAAACATGCTTGTGTTAAAATTTCAGTGTATTTAAACCTCATAAATCAGTAATCTGTACACATTGTTGATTGTTGAGACTTCAGAAAATGTTAATAAATTTAAAAGTGTATGTATATACAGTCCCTCCTCCCTCTTCCAACCAAGTTGTTAAACCTTTACCAGCACACCCCTGAATTGATCTATAAACATTGCATGATCTCAATAGTAGTGCAGTAAAAGGCTCAAATAAAGAAGAAGGAGGAAAAGGAGAAGGAGAAGAAGAAGGAAAAGAAGGAGGAGAAAAAGGAAGAGGAGGTGAAAGGAGAAGAAGAAGAAAGAGGAGAAGGAGGAAGAGGAGGAAAAGGAGGAAGAGGAGAAGAAGGAGGAGGAGGAAGAGGAGGAGGAAAAGGAAGAGGAGGATGGGGAAAAGGAAGAAGAGGAGGAAGAGGAGATGGAGGAGATAAGTAAAGTAAATGATGAATTACCATACCTGGTGCCCCAAACAGATGACAATCCATTTCAATCAGTCAAATGAAAATCAATCAAAGATATTCCAACTAAATGTGAAAAAGCCTTGATCAATTTAGAGATCTCCAATGATCCAGTGGGTGAACTGGTTTGATATTCCATAAGAGGAGTGTTCATACTGATTGAAGAATTTTGGTTAAGTACTATGCTCGTAGGTCAATCATATACATAAAGGTCATATCCTGCACTACATTCCTGTAAAATAGCAGACTAGTCCAAAGCTGAGAGATAAAGAGTGGCCAATGAAGAGAAAGTATTTCATTAAATCTCATGAGAAAAAGTCACTTAGACATAGGGGAATGCTTGAGAGATAGTAATTTATCCTTGGTTTTGATCTCCTTACTGTGCAAAATAATATACAACCCTTTCTAAAAACTAAGCAAGTCTGACTGATTAAATGATCACAATTGATAATTCTATGGAGGAAGTGTATCTGTGAGAGATCATGAACTACCCTCATGAATGTGCTGGTTAAATGTCTAACCATCAGCTCTCTAAAGTGTGATAGTAAGGGAGAGATGAACCAAAAGGAAAAAAAAAACTCTGTCTTTCTGTACCTGGAGGCCATTCACTTCTTTGTCATCAAAGGTCCTTTGAAAATGGTCAAAGAATTTGACCAGGCAATTTTCAAATGATGAAAGCTAAACAATTTGTAGTCACATAAAAATGCTCTAAATCATTATTGATTAGAGAAATGCAGATTAAAACATTGAAATATTTTACATCTACTACTTTGGCTAAAATGATAAAAGGAGGAAGTAACAAATATTAGAGAGATTGTAGAAAAACTGGTACCCTAATTCATTGTTGGTGGAATTGTAAAATGATCCAACCATTTTGGAGCACAATCTAGAATTATACCCAGTTATTAAACTACCTATACTCTTTGACCCATCAATACCACTACTTGATCTATTTCCAAAGATGAAAAGAATCTGTATGTTCTAAAATGTTTATAGCACCTCTCTCTTAAATTATTATAAATATTGTCTATTATAAATACATAAATTAACTGTAGAGGACACATCAAGAAATATGCAATCTATATTTAGAGAAAACTGATAAATAGAAATATGTACAGAATAATTTTTATAAATTATACATATACATATATATATAGTGTGTGTGTATGTGTGTTGTTTCTAATGATAGCCTCTCTAGGATGGAAGGGAAGAAAAAAAAGTCATTTCCACAATAATTTTGTTTATTTTTGAAAGGAATAGCAAGTTGTGTGTAGTAGATTTGCAGTTTCATAAACAATCACCTTTTTTTATTTTACTCTGTTATGAGAATATTTGCTTTATTCCATAAATTAAAAATGTTTTTAAATGTACTTTACCAGTGATTTGAACAGTTAGGAGTCTTTCAATGCTGTTTTTCTTTACTCTGTTATCATCCAAATTGTTCTCTTGATACTGATCATTTCAATACATCAGATCCTGCTTCCTGTGATTCTCTGAATCATCTCTTTCATTTCTTGTAATGAAATGATATTCCATTACAACACAATTTTTTCAGCCATTCTCCATTTTGATATACATCACCTTGGAATAGAAAAGAGCATAGGAAAGCATGACAACTCAAGAAGTACTTTTTAAATTATCATGTAGAAAAGGGATTAAGTGTATTTTGCTTATACTCACACTATAGAACCAGACTGGACAGCAGGAAAAGTTTCCTTACAATGAGAGCTATCCTATAATGCAAGAGATTACTTAAGGAGACAGTGAGTTCCCCCTCCCTGGAGATGTTCAAGGTCAAATTGGTTAACTATTTGTCATGTATATACTATAGGAAACTCTTGCGAGGCTTGAGTTTGAATTAAAAAATTTTTGCAGCCCCTTTCAAAGCCAAGATTCTATGCTTTATATGATTTTTGGGCTGCTAGGTAATTGACAGGTCACTCATCCCATGGGCACTGCAGAAGCTACTGTTTTTGATTTTGATTTTCCTTAGGACTATATCAGCTCACCTTTGTCATTTTCTCCTGAGATTCTTTTTGCATAAAAACAACAGTTGTCGTTTCACTGAACTTCTAATTTTAGATCATATTAACATATGTGGATCACTATGGTACTATTGTGTGCTCACTATTAGAACTGACATTTGTTGCTTTGTATGTTGGGAGTTATACTCTCATCATCTCTATCCAGTACCTGAAATACAGACAGAGGTATAGAAGTGAGATTTGGATTTTCATAGATGCTCATTATTTTAGGCCTATTTACTATAAGGGGGAGGGGGAACACTTCTTGAAAGTACTTCATAAAATCAGAATTAAATAATTCAAGAGTTTAAGGGACTCCTGTGAATACCTAGTCCAAACCAAAGAAATACCCACTTTAACATATTCAACAGCGGCCTCTGTTAGAACACCATCAAGGAAGGGGGAAGACACTATCTTGAAACAACATATTCCACTTTTGGACAGCTCTAATAGAAAGCTTTTCCTGACATCTATCTTAAATTGAAAACCTTAGAAAAACCTTAGCAAACCATGACTCCTAGCCCTGCCCTCTGAAGCCAAAATGCACAAATCTAATCTCTCATTTTACAATCTTTCAAATATTGAAATTGAATTGAAAAATTGAAATATAATTGTCATGTTCCACCTCAATCTCCTTTTCCTCAGGTTTGACATATCCACTTCTTTCAACCAATCCAGCTTATTAATTATTTTTTAAAACCATGAGATCCATAATTAAATTATTATTCTGGATGAGTCCTAATAAGCTGTATTTGAGTTTCTTTGAGACTATCATCACTCCAATATAGCACACTATGCTCTCTTGATGTTGTTCTTCCATTGTTCAGTGATGTCTGAATTTTCATGACCCTGTGGACAAACTTTTGTGCAGTTTTCTTGGCAAAGATACTGCAGTGATTTGCCTTTTTCCTCTCCAAGGCCTATTAATGCAGCCTAAACTCACACAGGCTTTTGTGGCTGCCATATTAAACATGTAGTTTGCAAATATCCCAAGATATTTTGAAATAATTGCTATTTTCATTTTTATCCCTATTGAATCTCATCTTATTGGATTCAGTTCAATGCTCTAGCCTGTCACATTTTTTCTGGATTCTGACTGTGATCCACTTGGCTAGCCACCCCTCTCAAAATTGCATCCTCTGAAAATTCAATGAGGCTATCATGTATACTTTTATCTAAATCATTAATAAAAATTCCAAATGGTAAAGGACCAAGTACAGATTCTTGAGGTTCTCCACTGGACACCTCTTGTTCCATTTTGACACTGAACCATTAACAAATATTCTTCTAGCCTATCTATCCAACCAGTTCTATATCCAACTGGTTGTATTATTATTGATAATATGTTTCTGTCTTCTCCATAAGAATAATAAAAACATCTTGCCTTTATCTACTAGTGTATGAATCCAATCAAAGAAAATGACATTAGACTGATGTGACCTGTTCTTAATAAGAGAAATAGCATCTACCTGGGCCTCCCATTTTCAAGTTTTCTGTGGTGATAAAGGATAATGTCAGTTCATTCTTCTTCAATAACCATTTCAGGCATTTTAGTCAGTAAATTCCTGATTGATAATCTGGTCCCAAAGGGCCTAATCTTCACCAAGAACATATACTTCATTTCCAGTCTCTGGGAACTAAGAACCCAGGCTGACACTTGAATCGAGTTTCCAGATGTTCAATCAAATACTAAGCATTTTTGTGCCAAATGTTGTGTGGGATGCTGGAAATATAAATACAAAAATGAGATAATCCCTGTTCTCAACTAAGCCTGCATTGAATGAGGAGACAAATATATGTGTATATAAAAGTGTAACCCTAGAGGTTACTACATTAGGAACACCATTCAATGAGGAAGGTTTAAATGGTCCCATTCCTCATTATTCTGCTTTTAGAAGTTTTCTTAACT
The DNA here is from genome assembly GCA_023553655.1 of Myrmecobius fasciatus. NCBI lineage: Eukaryota > Metazoa > Chordata > Mammalia > Dasyuromorphia > Myrmecobiidae > Myrmecobius > Myrmecobius fasciatus. The sequence goes on along the minus strand of JAJPUD010002025.1, from coordinate 335,130 downwards.
TAGAGGGTATGGGATCATAGTCTTGCCTAAGGAAAGATCATTGTCACCTATGTGGTTGTCAGAACTACCCTGCTCCCCCATGCCACAAACAGCTGGACACACGAAAATGCCAATGTCAAAGTCAATAAGTCTTTATAAGAAATAAAGTTAGACAGTAAAATTATATGATGATCACCTGGGATAGATTTGACTTTTCTCAGCAATGCAGTGATTCAAAATAATTTGAATAGACTTGGGATGGAAAATGCCATCTGCATCCAGAAAGAGAAAACTATGGCAACTGAATGTGGATCAAAACATAGTATTTTCATCTATTTTGTTTGTTTGCTTTTTCTTTCTCATGGTTTTTTCCCTTTTGGTCTGATTTTTGTTACACAACGTGACAAATACAGAAATACATTTAAAAGAATTGTACATATTTAACCTATATCAGATTGCTTGCTGTATAGAGGAGGGGTGGGGAGGGAAAAGACAGAAGGGAAAGATTTGGAAGACAAAATCTTACAAACATGAATGTTGAAAGCTATCTTTACATGTATTTGGAAAAATAAAATACTATTGAGGGGGAATAAAAAGAAGTAAGATTAGATCAGTCCGATAGTATGTGATAGGACCAGAGGTTTTCTGATTGGTTACTGGGACTTCCCTGACTCAGCTTCCTCCCTGCTTGACGCAACCTGATTGACCCCAGATTCCATGATGCATTTTCCTGGTTGGAACATAAAAGATCCCCAGGCTCCCTGTAATTGGTGTCTCTTAGACTCTCAGTCATGATGGGTACTTGGGATTTCTGAATGACCATACCCTGAAAATTGAAGACTTATTGACCATCCTCAATATCTAAATGGCAATAAGGTAGAACTGCAGAAGAAATGCCAAAAACCATTGTATCCTTGCTATATTTAAGTAAAGGAAGTTTTGTCCTTTGTTAGATGTTTAGTAACTTCCAGATGTTTCAGTTCATCCCAACATTGCAGTTCTTAATAGACATAGAAGAATATGCTTTAAAATGTAAACATGTAAAAAAATTGTACAAAAATCTTACCAGAAAAAGTGTCACATAAGTACATAAAATATATAGCAGGAGCAATTTGAACAAGAAAGTATTAGTATGTGGAGGGATATGGAAAGGCTTATGTGGGAGGTTATGTGAGCTCACTTAAACTGAGCTTTTAAGGTCATCAGAGATACAAAGAAGTGGAAGAAGGTAGGAGCTACCTGCCTGTCGATCTCAGGTATGGTGGAAAGAGTTTGCAAAGGTAACGAGACAGGAGCCAGAACATCAAGTGTGAGGAATAGTAAAGCCAGATTGACCAGAAGACCATAGAAAATATGAAGGCAAGTAATGCATAAGTTTGAGAATGTAGACTGAAGCCAGCTGTGAAGAACTTCAAATGTCAAAGTTTACATTTAATCCCAGAGGCAATAAGGAGCCATTTTGGTCTCCTGAATAAAGGAGTGCCCTGGTCAAATCTCTAGTGGCTCTTGAGTAATTCATAGCCCCCTATGTCTAATGTCTCTGTCTCCTGGGGGTTCAGGACCCCCAGTAGCATAGAATTGTTGTTAATGCTTAGCAAACATTAAAATGGGAAATAAATGTGAAATATTATTGCATCTCTTGGACCAAGTGGCTACCTGAAGATAAATAAATAAATGAAAAAGGATTATTAATAAAAATTGCATGACATTCATTGTGGCCATGCTACAACAAATAGTATAGGCTTAACAATCTTGTGCTAGCTCAGCTGTTGCCATAATAAAAACCCAGCAGCTGAGGAAAGAATCTTAAAAACATAATCAAAATTTCACACTTCCCTTCCACTGTGTGTAGACTTGGCTAATGGTGAAGTGCATGCAGCTTTCTCTGATTATATATTCTGTTTGGAATTGGTGTGGTTCTTGTTTATGTTATCAACCTCTTCCCACCAAACCTTCCTCTCCACGCCAACTTGAGCTCTCTCCCACAAGATTTTGCGCAGGATCCATTCAGGAGCCCTAGAATTGATGGCAACCATCAGTTTGTTTATTTCCCTCTTATCACTTTTAATTCCTAGCCTGTGATAGAGCTGCCAAAAATCACAACACTCTCCAAAAAGAGTAGATGACACAAAGATATACTATCAACAATTCAGCACCCAAGTCAGCAGACTGTACCTTCTTTCAGCAGGGATCCCCATCTTTTCCAGTTGGGTTTATTATGCTTATTTAGGCATTAAGAGCTGCTTCCTAAAGAATGTGATCATTACATTTAAACACAATAGATTAGCCTGTAATTAGGAAGTATACGATCTCTTTAGACTTAATTGGAGATGTCTTTCCTATGAAGTGCTTCCCAGATGATAGAAGACAACCTACTTTAAAGAAGTTCTGAGTGTCAAATAGAAGAATGTGAATAATACCTGCCTTGTAGCAACCCATCCATCCATCATCAGCCCTTTCTTATCCCCCACAATATCTTGCTATACAGAAAAACATGTTCCCAAAACTCTTACAAGAGGGAATGAACAATCAAATATTTTGTGCTGCTGTAACTGCTCCTATTTTTTTATTTTTGTTTAAATGGTTTATTACAAATTTTGCGTTGGCTGGCATAATATTTTATATGCATATGTATGTATGTATTCAGATATATATAAGCATACACATATGTATGCATATACATATTGTATATTTATCCCTGTAAAAGAAACCTCAATATATGAACATTATACTTAATAAGCAGAAACAGTATCTTTATTCTCATCATAATAGCATTTGTCCTTTAAGTGAGGATTCAAGGCAAAATCCACTGCTCTCCCTAGTAGATTTAATGTTTAGGAGGGGTGGTAAACTGACCCCAGGGAATCAAAAGAGCTGAATCTAGGGTCTTTGTGTCCCAAACCTTACATATTCATCATACACATCATGCAACCTCTGGCATTGCTTTTTTTTTTTTTTTACATTTTAGGCACTGAAGACATTCTATTGGCAAGAAAACCAAAAGAAAACAATCCCTTTTTTGGTGACTGAGTATGTTTAAATCAAGCTCTGATTGAACCAAATGTTAAATGCCAAAGATAAACATTCAGAGAATTAAAGCTCTAAACCTGTATGGATTTTACATCACAGCATGACAAATGGCAAAGGGCTAGAGTATTGACTGCAGTTTCCTAGAGCAAGAGAAGGCAGTAAGTGAAATTCTGCAGCATCCCTTTTAGCCACCAATCTCTCTTGAAATTATCCCCCATTTTTCTTTCTTTTTACTTTAATTTTTTATTTATTATACATTTTTCATACCAGGTCCATGAGGCATTTGGAGTCTCTACCACAAGGTTTTATGTAGAATTCACTGTTTAAAATTCCTCTTTGTCTTCCAGAGGAGAAAAAAAGGATTATACCTAAATCTGACCTATCATAGAATGTCTGATCTAAAAGCAGAAAGAATAAACAAATCAATCATACCTTCTTGATAATAGGAAATATATGTAACTATAATAAAATACATAATAAAACAGAATTGAAACTAAATTAATCCAATAAATTTCATTTTTCATTTTCATCTATTAATATGCATTTTTTAAATGCTGACAGATCTTGTTTTTTTAAGTTTCTAATGACTTCAGGTAACTGCCTGTCATGATCTACTCTCTTGCCAAAAACTACATAGAACAATTAAGAAAGACTATTCAATTACCTGAACTTTTGACAGTGACTGATAAAAGAGTTCATAATTCTAAAGACAGAGAAAGTGAGCAGCAGAGAATTTCTATGATTCCTTCAGAGACACAGTTATTAAGTATCTCAAGCAGGATTTGAACCCGTGCCTTTCGATTAAAAAATCTAACTAACTAGAATCCTGCCTTTCTGCTTATTTCTCTCTAAAGCAGGGAAGAAAGTGCTACATTCTCAATAGCCTTTATCAGGATCCTACATTGATCATTACATTTTATCTTAATTCTGATGCTCTCTCTGTTGATTTCATTTACCTTGTGTCAGTCAGTAAGTAAACATTCATTAAGCACCTACTATGCTCGAGACACATTGTGCTAAGTATTGAAGATGCAAGGGAAGTCCAAACGTCCTTACCTGCTCTTCAGAAACTTACAGAATAATGTGGGAGCAAAACAGGCAAATAATCATGGCTGAGCAATATATATACAGGATAAATTGTAAATAATCAATAGAGAAAAAGAACTAAAATTAAGAGGAATCAGAAAACGATTCCTGTAAAGAGTAGAATTTTAGCTTGGATTTATGAAAACCCAGGAAAGCCAAGAGACAAAGATGTAGAGGGAGAGCTTTGCAAGTGTGGTGGATAGCCAAAGAAATGCATGAAGGTGGAAAATAGAGTTTCTTGTTTGAGATGTTCCTCAAAGGAGATCAGTACTAATGCATTGTTGGTGGGGTTGTGTTAAAACTATGTCCAAAGGGCTATCAATCTGTGCATACCCTTTCATCTAGCAGTGTCACTCCTGCATTTTACCCCAAAAGGATCATAAAAGAGGGAGGGATATGTTCAAAAATGTTTATAGCAGTTCTTTTTGTGGTGGGAAGGAATTGAAAATTGAGTGGATGCCCATTAATTGTGAAATGGTTGAATAAGTTATGGTATATAAATGTAACAATGCTATTGTTCTTTAAGAAATCATGAGCAGAGGGGCAGCTAGGTGGCGCAGTGGTTAGAGCACCAGCCCTGAAGTCAGGAGGACCTGAGTTCAAATCTGGTCTCAGACACTTAACATTCCCTAGCTGTGTGACCCTAGGCAAGTCACTTAACCCCAAATGCCTCAGCAAAAAGCAAAAAAAAAAAAAAGAAATTATGAGCAGGCTGATATCAGAAAGGCCTGGAAAGACTTACATGAACTGAAGCTGAGTGAAGTAAACAGAACTAGGAGAACATTGTACATAACAGGAAGATAATGTGATAACCAATTATGATAAATTTAGTTCTGCTCAACAAGGAAGTGATCCAAGACAATTCTAATAGATTTGGGCTGGAAAATAACCATGCACATTTGGAGAAAATACTTGGGAGATGAAATGTGACTCAAAGCACACTATTTTCACACACACACTTTTTTTTGCTTTTTTCTTTCTTGTGGTTTTTCCCTCTTGTTCTGATTTTTCTTTTAGAACAAAAATAATATGGAAATATGTCTAAAATGATTGTATATATATGTATGCATACATATGTATGCATACAGATTACATATGCATACATATGTAAATATATAGTCTGTATTAGATTGCTTACCACCTTGGGGAGGAGAGAAATAAGGGAAGGAGGGAGAAAAAAATTGAAACTCAAAATCTTACAAAAATGAATGAAAACTATCTTTACATATAATTGGAAAAATAAAAAAGACTATTGAGGGAAAAAAAGGAGGCCAGTTATATTGAAGAATATGAGAAAAAATGTAAGCTAAAAAACTAAAAGTAGAGGGAGTCTAGGTTACAAAGGACTTTGAAAGCCAGATTTTACATATGATTATATGATGATTATATTCAATTTTATATTTGATAAAAGATTTAATGGAAGTGATAAGGAACCATTAAACTGTACTGATCAAATGACTGACATGGTTTAACCTCTGTTTTGGGAATATCACTTTAACAACTGAGTGAAGGATAGACAAGAATGAGAAGAGACCCATGGCAGATAGATCAACCAGCAGGCTATTGTGATAACCCTCAATAGTTCTTATTACCTCAGGTCTGCACCAGTGTAATGGCTAGGACAAAGTTGAAAAGTAAGCATATGGGAGAGATGTAATTGTGGTGCTTATCCACAAATTGGATATGGTGAATGAGAAAGAGTAACTGGAAAAATGGTGGTGCTCTTGATAGTAATATGGAAATTAGAAAGAAGGGATAAGAGGGATAAGAAATAAGTTCAGTTTTAGACAGATTGACTCAGGTATTTACAGGTTATACATTTGAAGATAATCAATAGGTAGTTGATTATATGAAACTGGAGGTCCCAGAGACATTAGTATGGAGTAAAAATATTTGAGAGTCATCATCATAGAGATGATAATTGAATCTATGGGAGTTGGTAAAATCACCAAGTAAAACAGTATAGAAGGGAAAACAAAGACCCAGGAAAGAGCCCTGTGGGACACCCACAGTTAGCAAGCATGACTTAGAAGACACAGCAAAGACATGAAAACCTAGAGGAAGAGTATATCAAGAAAACAATGGATTAACAATATCAAAAGGGTATAGAGACTCCTGATGACACAACCTCCTTGGTTAGTCTTTCCACTGGCTGCACCTTCCCTCGTTTTCCTTGGCTCACTAGTTGAGATGCAGGAATTGGAACATTCTTTCTCCCCAGTGTCATTTCTAAGTTCTCCCCCTACCTCCATCAATCAGTAACTTCTCTTTCTTTGAGGCTCATGCTACTCATATTTACCACCTACTCAAAATACTGGTAGCTGTTATCCACAAACTCTCAGGTCACTTCCCTAATTTTTTCAATATGTTTGATATCTACTTTACTTCTTTTCTCCTCTTCCCCAACTCCTGTTCTCATTCTAAGGGATTTCAATAACTAGATTGTCTTTCCCCAAACACCTTAAACACTCAGTTCGACTTACTTATTTCCTATGACCCATTCCTCCATCCCACCTCAGCCATGCAAAATTATGGCCTTACATTTGATCTTGCAAGCACAAATGTACTACTTCTATGCTCAAAAATTCTTAAATCTCCCTTTTTGATCATAATCTATTGGCAGTTTGCTTCTCCCTCTGACTTTTCTTACAAAATACTACTTCTTATCCATATCATAACTTTCAAATCCATGACACTTTGATTCTCTTTCAAGCCATCTCCCCCAACCTGTCTTGACTTCTAGGTGAATAAATGCAACTCAACACTGTCTTTATTTGAATCTTCATTTCTGTAAGCTGAGAGTTTTGCTTCATAGTCTACAGAATAGATTGAAATCATTCACCCTAAATAGGATTTCCTTCTTCTCACCTTCCTCATCTCCATATCATTCATTTGCTTGTGTCTCTCACATGATGAAGTGCCCTTACAATGTACCAAAGCTAATTCTTCTAACTGAATAATCCCATTTCATCTTGTCTCCTCTAACAGACTAGCCCCTCTATAATGCCCTTATTTATTAATTATTTATTATTAATTATATATTACTTATTTCCAATCTCTCCCTTTCTATTGGCTCATTTTCTATTATCTACAAACAAACCTATGTTTTCCCCATCTTAATAAAACCTTCATTTAATCATTCAATCCTCACTATTGTCCTATATCTCTTCTTCCCTTTACAATGAAATTCCTTCAAAAGCTCTTCTGCAACACGTGTCTCCACTATCTTCCTTCTCATTCTCTTCTTGATCCCTTACAATCCAGCTTCCAACTTTATCATTCTGCTGAAATTACTCTCTTCAAAGTTACTAATGATTTCTTAGTCACTAAATTCAATAGCCTTTTTTTCAATCCTTATTTTCCTCACTATCTCTTGTCCCTTTCCTCCAATATCCAATCTATTGCCAAAACCTGTTGATTTCACCTTTGCAATATCTCTAGAATTTCCTACATCTCTAGAACCTCCTCATTTTATCTTGGATGCTGACAAGGACTCCTCACTTCACTTTGAGACTATTTTAGTATCTTGATATGGGTCTTCATGCTTCATGTCTCACCCAACTACAACCCATCTTCAATTCAGTCATTAAAATGATTTTCCTGAAGCACAGGTATCACCATGTCACACACCCCTATTCAATAAACTTCTGTTCCTTTCAGGAGCAAAGACAAAATGCTCTCGTTGGCATTCAGATCCCTTCATAACCTAATTCTATCTTTCCAGTCTTCTTACACTTACTCTTTACACATGCATACTTTTTAATTCAGTGACACTAGCATCCTCCCTGTTCCATCTACAACACAGCTCATCTCTTGGCTCCAGAAATTTTCTTTAGCTGTTTCCCATACCTGCAATGCTCTCCCTTCTCTGACCATTGACCTCCCTGGCTTCCTTTAAATCCTATCTAAAATCTTACCATCTACAGGGACTCTTCCCTAATCCTTCTTAATTCCAGTACATTTCCTCTTTTAATTATTTCCTATTTATCTTATACATGGAATCCTTTGCATATAGCATCCCCATTGCATTGTAAGCTCCTCTAGGAGAGGGTCTGTCTTTTGCCTCTTTTTGTCTCCCAAGAGTTTAGCATATTGCATGATGCATACTAAGTATTTAATAAATATCTATTTATTAATTGATATACTACAGTCTCTGTTTCCAGATTTTTGCTATTAGAAAAAAATTCTTCTATTAATATTTCAATATGTAACCAAGAAATGATCCCCATTCTTATGAGCATGCATAGTATATTCTGAGAATGTATTCCTCATGGATAGCAGAAATATTTAAAAAAAAAACAAAAAAAAAAACCTTTTGCCTGATAATCCAGAATTAGGTACTCATTTAAATAGCCAAAATGAGTCTCTAGCTTTCTCTCATTTTGGCCGGACTGGCATTCAAGAAAGATGAGGAGATTTAGAGGACCTTTAGGTAAAGAAGGGATCTTCAGTCTTTTTCTACCTGGAACCAGAATGAAGCTTAGAGTATATCACCCTGATAATTCTTCTATCTCTATTTTGTCTATTCTTTCTCCTTTTAGGTGAAGGATATCAAAGATGGCTATGATTCTGTGAATTTTGAAAGGTCAAGAGAGAAAGTCAACCAAAGCTCAGTAGCTGGAATCCAGGCTAGGGTTTCTTAGAAGCTAGATAGTGAGGAGTGAAGTCCCAAGTAACCTACTGTATTCATCCATCAATAAGCTATGCTAAATTTGGTCAAGAATTTGGTGGGATAAAGGCTATGTTGAAACTTCATTAAATCTGATTCCACTCTCCCTAGAGACCAAGATGGTACAGTGAGGATGTTCCCAAGTGTGGTAAGTGATTATAGTCAGTGTCTCTTTGTCAAATCTAATTGATGTTATTTGTTAGACAATAAAAATGTATTAAGAGCCTACTATATGGTTAAATGGAACTGATAGCTGACAATGGGGAAAGCACCCTGAAATTGGTCTTGAGTTGACAGATACCACTAAAGAAAACCACCTTTACCCCTCAAGGGTACTCTTAAAACTTCTCCCTTAAGAGGGAGGTATAGCCAGTTTCACTCTGGAAGAATAAGAGCAGTCTTGCTATAAGTATGTGTGTATATGGGTATGTACATACATACATACACACATACATACATATGTGTGTATGTATCTATATGTGCATGTTTATATATACATATACATGTGTATGTGTGTATAAGTATGTTTTGTGTGTGTGGTCTTTCTATTATTGATCTCCTTGGGATACATATTGAGTAGTTGGATCTCTAATCAAATGATATGAACAGTTTAGTAATTTTGATCACAAAATGACAGTTTACCAGAAGAGCTGAACCAATTTTCAACCTTAGCAATACTATATTACCATTATCTGTCTTCTCATACTCTTCCAACATCAATTATTTCATCTTTATCTTAACCAACAGACAGACTCAAAGTGAAACTTCAAATTTGAATTTACAATAAAAAATAAAAATTTAAAAACCTTTTATAAATGATTTCAATCATTCATATGTTGATCATCTGGATTTCTTCTTTTGTAAACTTTTTTATTTATGTCCTTTGAATAGTATATTTATATCAACTCCCTATATATAGTAGATACCATACTTTTATCACAGATATCTGCTACAATTTTCCCCAATCAATAGTTTCTCTTCTTATTCTAACTTTGTAGAGTCTGTGTTTAAACTTTTAATTTGAGTTGAAATTTTATCATGATATCTGGGTAAAGATACCCTTTATTTTTGTGTATTCTGTCATATCCTACTCCCCTGCCTTACAAACCTGTTTGCTAGCTATCTCTATTGTCTTTTGTGTAACAAGTAATTGGGAGGAGGTAAAATTGGTCTGAAACCAAGCTGTTCAGGGGACAGAAGTCAGAATGAAAATAATCAAGAGAACAATATGGTGATATAACAAAGTTTTAAGCCAGCCAAAATAATAAATGGGAGAGGTAAATAATGTAAGAGATAGAGACAAAGAGAGATAGACAAAGAGAGACAGAAAGACAGTTATGTTTAAGCCTGTGCTTACACCCACACCACTTTAAACCTTATAAACCCGGTAGCAGGAACAAATGAGAGGGAGCTGGGAAAGGAATTATAGGGTCCAGACTTACTCCTCTGTCAAACCCAAGAAAGCCAATTGAGCTTTCAGTCATGTAGAAAACTCCAGGTTTCATTCTCTATGTTTTCAAAGTTATAAATTTGCATTCAAATAATAATAAAGTCACCTATAATTATTGTAGTATCTTAATGTCTCTCCTATATTTCATTTACAGTATCTGTTCTTTAACAAATTGGATTTTAGATTATCTAATGCACATATACATTGACTAATACTATTGTACCACTGTATTTGTGCTTGAAAATGATAGAGTTTCTCTGTTATCTCTATTGGCAGATCAATTTTTGTTGCTGTTCTATCTGAAAGTATCCTTCCAACTACTCTTTTTTTAATTATCTGAAACATAATAATAAATTGTTCTTCATTCTTTCAATTTCTTTTTTTCTTTTTTTTTGGTTGATTTAATTTATACCTTTTTGTTTCAATTTATTTCTGAAAATATCCCTTCTGTTGTAATAAAAACTTTAAAAGAAAAAAAAAGTTCAATAGGACCAACTGATACTTTAGCTATATCTGCTAGCATATCATACTATTCCCCACCAATGTCCATAACCCTATAAAAGGAAGGTGCATTTTCTCAATGCTACTCTGATCACAATACTTACACAGCACTCAGTTTTATCTTACTGTTCTTTACGTTTACATTTATAGTTACTATATATATATTCAGAACAAGGGCAAATATCCTCTGCCTTCTTCCATTTGATCATCTTTGTGACTGCTTCCAGCTATGTGTTGACCACTGCATTCTGGTATTATATAAAAGAGATAGAGAAAATAATAGATAGAATCACACAGAATCATATAGATGATAGATTGATATAGATAGAATCACACAGATAGAATGCATAGATAGAATCACAGATAGAATCACATAGATAATAAATAAAGATAAGTAGATAGATGGATAGATAGATGATAAAATCACTAGAAGACAGAGAATAACGCAGAGAATCAGAAAGATAAAATAACATGTATAGACTCAAATAGAATCACACACATAAATAAAAGCACACATTGAATAACACATAGAAAAAAATAGATATATAGATTTGAAAGAAGGGAGGTAGAGGAATTATTAAACGCTATGTGCCCAGCATTATGCTTAGCACTAGAAATACAAATACAAGCAAACAATGCAATCCTTAGCCTCAAGAAGCTTACTTTGCAGTTTAGATCTGGCAGGCACCTCTCTAGGTGACAATATATTTTGTCCAGTAAGCAAGAGAAGACAGGACCACATGTGATCCCTCCCATGTGGCATGTAGGGCTGGGGGTCTTGTATCTGAGTTCTCCTCCCAATTCCTATGTGAATCCTTTCTTGGTAAATTGGTCTTATAAGTTCAGGAAGTCCTGAGAACTGCAAGTGAGGCAGCAGCATGCATTGAAGTAAAGATCAGCTATGATGCAGCAGCAGGGGCAAGAGAATGACAGGGAATAGGTCAGGAGGAAACTACTCCTTCTTTTTATAGATACAGCACCCTCTATCCTTGTTTGTCTTCCACTATCACAAGGGGAGACTAAAAACCAAGGGATTACTCAGTCTTCCAAGTCATCCTAAAATGCCAAATCCTTTCAACAATGGGTCACCAGAAGACCATAAATATCCCCCAAGTTTCTCCATGTGTGAAAGGAAACAAGCAAAATTTTAATTTTTAATTACATAGCTAGATTAGAAGAAATTAGGAAGTCATGAGTTCAAATCCTGATTCAGATGCTTACTAGCTCTGTGTCCCTGAGTAAATTCAAGGAACCTCATCTTTTCTCATCTTTAAAATAAAAGGGCTGGACTCAAATTGCTCTAAGATTCTTCAGGAAGTCCCTAAAGCTTAGGTAACAGAAGAACCATAAAACTGCTTTTCTTGTTTAAATACCATAGATCAAATGGAAGAGCATTTTTATCAGCAAAGATCAAAACCAAGATACTTCCATGAGAAAAGCCTTTCCAGTAGAAATTCCCAGATGCTGTGATTCTGTATTACTCTCTCCCCTTGACTTCTTTGGCCCTTATTGTGTGATCTGCACAATGAGCACTTTATCATCAACTGTCCTATTCTGTGACTGCCTGTACCACATAATTTAGCACTCTATCATAAGCTTACAGTATTCCACAAACATTTATTAAGCACCAATTATGTGTAAGGCATTGAACTAAGCAATTTATCAAATGGTGTTTTTTTCTGTTACCAAATCATTTCCCTTGATACTAAAACAGCTTTTAAAGTGCTGCAAAATTGCTTTTTGATGAGCAGCTATGAAAAAATTTCAATATACCCTACTGAATTTCCTCCCAGTGACAACAGTAGTGGTGGTGGTGGTGATGATGATGATGAAGATGATATTTAGATTTTTTAAGTACCTAACAAATATCATCCCATTTGATCCTCACAACAATTATAGGTGCATGTTCTTTTTGTCCCCATTTTATAGAGGAAAAAAATTGAAACATTCATAAATTAAATGATTTCCCCAGAGTCACACACCTAGTTTAAAAGCAAGATTTGAAATTGGGTGTTTCTGACTTCTAGTCCAGCACTCTATCCACTGTCCCAACTAACTCATGACACCCTAAAACATTTCATGATCAAAGGGGTGGACAAAAGAACTAAGATGTCTACAATCTGTTCATCTTCTATTCCTAATGAATATGTGGGAAATATCTACTCCAGCTTTAGAGATATATCTAGTCCAATGAGAGAGAGGGTGGGCCCAGGGCAGCTCCCTATAGATATAAAATATGATTCTAAAGTGAGCTAAACTGCTTCTAATAAAGACCGACTATTAATATCCACTCAGCTTTTGATGGATCACATAAGTGGGACAAATAAAAAGATGTATGGCTGTGACAGGATGGTTTCCTCTCCCTTCCTCAGCATCAAAAAGGAGGTACACCCCTCCCCACTCCCACCCTCCCTTCTTGTACCAGCCCCTTTTCAACTGGTTAAGGGCCTTCAGGGTCTCCAAAACAATTAAATCTTAGTCTGCTCTCACAGGAGGGGAGGCCTGGCTTCCTTGTGTCCTGGGAAAGCCTGCAGGCATGGCAAGCTTATTCCTACATGCAGCGTGCTGGCACAAATATGTGACATTGCAGGGTAAAGGACAAAAAGAAAAGAAAAGCCTTCCTTCTTTCTCATCTCTCTTTGAATCCCCTTCCCCCTCCTACTTCCACTTTAAAAAAGAAGGAAGGGGCAGGGGCTGGAGATAAGCCCAATACCAAGCCTGCTTATGTGGCTGCGGCCGAAAAGAGTCCATCATTTCTTTAAGCTCATCTCACATTCAGCCAGCTGCATATAAATTTCCCTCGATCTCATCAAGCTCTCACTGTTTGGCCTCCTCTGACTGATATTGGCTCATCATACTTAATCTAGGGTGAAATTTCCTCGTCTGAGCTAAATTACTCGCAGCCATCAAGGGAAGCGATATTTATTTTTCGTGGGGCTAATGACCTGTCCCCCGGACCCACCCACTGATGGTTATTTACTAGGGCCCAGATGCTTGAGCTCAAGATGAGTGCTAATGTCAGCAGGTGCCATCTCTCATTCAGCTCCATGATTGAATTGGAGCGATCCCATTGACATTGACTCGGTGACTTTTAAGGCCATTACCCTCAGACAGAGATGAGCCAACCTCTCATCATCACCATGACACTGACAGCTGATTTGCAACAAATTACAAGCCAGAAGATGTGGAGACTTCAGTGGGCATGGGCAGAAGGAAGAGGTAAGGGGGGAAAGCATGGAAAGAAGGATCAGGACAAAGTAGAAGAGAGAATATGGAGTCAACCAAAAGGATGACAGAGAGAGAGAAAATGTGCTTCCTCTTTAGTTTGTGTTTTGTTCATTTATAGACACACACCACGTGTTGTGTTTGTGTGTGTGAAGAAAGACAGAGACAGAGAGACATAGAGAGAGAGACAGTGAGAAAAGAGAAAAACAGACACAGACAGACATAGAGACACAGAGAGAGAAAGAGACACAGACAGAGACATACAGAAAAAGAGACAAACACAGACAGACATAGAGACACACACAGAGAGAAACAGAGAGACAAACAGACAGACAAAGACATACAGAGAGAGACAAACAGACAGACACAGAGAGAGACAGAGACAGAGTCAGACAGACAGAGACACACAGAGAGAAACAGAGATAGAGATATACAGAGACAGACAGACAGACAGACATAGGGATATAGAGAGAAACAGAGACATACAGAAAGAGACAAAGAGACACAGAGATAGACACAGAAGCAGAGACAGAGACACAGAGAGAGACAGAGAGAAAAAAACAGAGACAATCACAAAAAGATAGACAGGCATAGAGACACAGAGAAACATACAGATAGAGACATACAGAGAGAGACAGACAAGCAGACAAAGAGGGAGAGGCAGATATGGAGATATAGGCAGACAGCCAGATAGCCAGACAGCCAGACAGAGAGAGAAAGAGAGAGAGAGAAGGAGAAAGGGATTTTTGTTTTGTTCAATCATTCAGTTGTATCCAACTTTGTGTCCCCATTCAGGATTTCCTTGGCAAAGTATTTAAGTAGTTTGCCATTTCCTTCTCCAGTTCACTTTACAGATGAGGAAACTGAGGAAAATAGGGTTAAGGGACTTGCATGAGATCATACAGCTAGTAAGCGTCTGAGGGAAATTTAAACTTGGGTTCTCTTGACTCCAGAACCAGTACTCAATCTGCAATGCCACTTAGATATAGACATATATACATATGTGTAACAAATATGTAGCTGCACACAAATATTTTGAATCAGTGCTCAAAAACACAGACTATTTTTAAATACCTGTGTATATACATCCACAACATAAATACCAAAATAATAATAATAAATACCAAATAGCAAAAACCATCTTCCTCTCATGTGATGGAAATTTTGAGAAACAAAATTAATACATAGATCACTGCAGCCTAACACTAATAACTGGATTTATTTTGAAATTTCGATGATAGATATTTGTTTTGTTTTTCTTGCCTTCTCAATTGGAAAAAAAAGAGAAGTGAAAGGGACAGAATTCATTATTGAAAATAAATCAGAGTTAAAAAATTTTAAACAAAAGCAAAATTAATGAATTGATGAATTTTTTCAACAGTGCAGACACTTCCCAACTACAGGTATCCAAACTCTTCAACCAGAAAATGGTTAAGCAAAAGTACCTTAGAAAGAAATTATAATTGATATAACATGGCAGTTTTCACTTTCATAAACCATTAATTATGAAGAGAAAGGAAAGATGTATGCTTTAACTAGTAATTTGGTGCCTATATTTTATATGACCCCTTATTGTCCCTGAAAGTAGCTTTTATTAGTACTTTTGCAATCACCAAATGTACAATTAATTTGATTAAACAAGAAAAAAAAAATTGTTCCTCAAACTTTTCCTTCTTTTTTTTGAAAATTTTTTATCTGAAATCTGTTCCATATTCTAGGTATCATATTTGGCAAGATAGAAAATGGAGTCAAGTAGCAGCTAGAAGAATCCCCTCTCTCTTTGACTTTTATTTAGCATCCAATTGTGATGCTAACAATCCTGGTCTACACTACCTGAAGTCCAGATAGATTATATTTCATCCCTTCCTCAGTGTTCTCCTGTACCTTTAGGGTCATTTGGGGTATCTGTGCTCTCTACAGATGTCTTCAATCCCAATCTATGGTGTTCCCCCAAGTGGATGACTGAGGTCCCTCTCATCCCAGTATCACTTAACTACTAATAGTCAGATTAGCTTTTATAATAAAAGGTATAATCACAAAATTACAAACTTTTTCTCCAATATGTGGGGCTTAATCTCCTTGCCCTACCTCAGTTTGTGGAAAGAAGGGCTTGGCTCAGATCTTTTAGAGTACATAGTCCCCATACCAAGTCCAAAGCCTCCCTTAGATTCAAGCCCCACAAATGCTGAACTTCTCGGGGTTTCCCTGCCCCATGGAATCCTAGCATTCACCATGACTCTTAATTTCTGGTCTGGTGGGGATTCCTACCTGCACTTAGAAACTAAGAAAGACAAATAAAGAATAGAACAGAACATAGAAAATAAAACAGAAAATAGAATAGAAACAAATATCTCCAAGCCCATTTCTCAGAGATGTGGTAAAAGAGGCACAGGAAGGAAGGTAAGGTATGACCCCTCCAGGTTCAGTTTACGGTATCTATTATAATTTATGTGTGATCTTCATTCTATGGGAGTATCAAGAAAAGAGAAGACAATGAGACTGTTTCAGTCTTCTACTTTTAAGATGCAGCCTCTTCTGATCATGTAGTCAATCAAAGGAAATTATACTCACCCACAAGATAGAAAAATACAAAATAAAAGGGCATGGTCAGGTCAAACCTTTTACATAATCAACTGTGAAGAGATGCCATAGGAAACTATTAACATTTCCATCTTTTTCTTTTATGGAGTACCTTCTTTATATATATTGTGCTAGATTCTGGGTAGAAAGAGGTATATATAAAAAACTTCCCTCATCTCTCTTTGATTTCTCTCCTCCCAAACCCCCTCATAACCCTCACAAGATATCTCCTAGACATACATTCACATCCATTCTCAATATATCTGGAGTTATTTGTCCTTAGTCTTGCTTTTAAATGTTTAATTAGTTACTTTCTTTCTATTTCTAGACAGTTAGGTAGTACAGTGGATAGGGACTGAACCCAGAGGCAGGAAGATCTTAACTCAAATCCAAACTCAGATATTTACTAGCTAGATGACCATAGGCAAATCATATAACCTCTGTCTGTTAGTTTCTTCATCTGCAAAATGGGAATGAAAATAACACTATCTCTAAATGAGATAACATTTATGGAATGCTTTGCAAATTTTAAAGTAATATATATATATATATGCTTTGCAAATTTTAAAGTAATATATATATATATATATACACTAGCTAATAGCACAAGTAATAGAACTACTAATAGTCATGGTAGGAGTAGTAGTTGATGAGATCCTAGGTAACTAGGTGAGGTTGGCAAAGAAAGCCTGAAGTACTGATAAGTATAATATTCCCTGAGGCAATCAAGAAAGTTCACCCTTACAGTCCGTCCCCTGTAGAGTAGGGTAAAACCTACCTACTATATCCAATCAGGAAACCAAGTTATGATATCAACCCTGTCCCCCTCCCCCAGTGTTAAATTTCCCCCATAAATCTGTGCTATCTTTGCTGACTCCCTTTTGAATTAGTCCACCACAGTGTTCTGCCTCATGGTGTCTTTCTTCTTGCCATAATTAGCTAACACTTTTAGAATGCTAAACTCCTCTATAAATTTAGCCTGCCAATTAATGGCATACTCATGGTGTATTCCCTTTCTCCTGGTTAATTGTGCATTCCATTAGATAATTTGCCTTTTCCCTTGTTAATTGCTAAAATCCCTTTCCTTGGGGCAGCTAGGTGGCGCAGTGGATAGAGCACCAGCCCTGAAGTCAGGAGGACCTGAGTTCAAATCTGGTCTCAGACACGTAACAGCTGTGTGACCCTGGGCAAGTCACTTAACCCCAATTGCCTCAGCAAAAAAAAAAAAATTAAAAATAATAATAATAATAATAAAATCCCTTTCCTTGCTATATGCTCTCCCAAATCTATATTTACCACTCCTGGTGTCTATTTTACTTTTCATTTTGTCTGTTATCTCTTCTCATAAATAAAGGTACCTTTTGACAAAGAGAAAGCCATTGTGAATTCTTCACATGTGAATTGCTACTGAACCCCATCATTTGGTGTGGGAGCCCCACCTCATCAGTAGTAGCAGTGATAGTGGGAGTGGAGATTATGATAGTGGGAGTGGGAGGGGTTTCCTCATCTGTAAAATGACTAGAGAAGGAAGGGACAAACCATTCCAATGTCTTTGCTAAGAAAACTCCAAATGGGGTCACAAACAGTTGGATATTACTAAACATACAGAAGATCAAAAGCCATTCCCCAACAAAGAAATAGATATGAACAAGGATAGGAATAGTTCTCAAACTAATAACAAAGTTGTTGTTTTTTTTTTTTTTTTGGCCAGGCAATCAGAGTTAAGTGAAGCCCAGGGTCACATAGCTAGTAAATGTTAAGTGTTTGAGGCCAGATTGAAATCAAGCTCTTCTGACCCCAGGGTTAGTGCTCATTGTGCCATCTAGCTGTCCCTAAAATAACAAACTATTAACGACTTTATGAAAGAGTGCTACAAGTCAGTAATAATAATAATAATAGAAATGCATATTGAAACAATCCTGGGTGTGTTACCTCACCCCCTGATAATTGGCAAAGATGACTAAAGATGGAAATGATCAGTGTCAAAATAAGTAAGAATGCTATTGTATAGGTAAGGAAAGCTATCTGGAATCTTGAAAATAAAGTGACAAAAAATATGCATTTTTTTTTGACTTAGTGATTTCCCTACTAGGTATATAACCTGGAGTAGATCAAAATTCCATATGCATTAAAATATTTATAGCTGCATTTTTTGTGACTGAAAATAATCAGGAACAAAGGCAATGGCCATCAACTGAAAAGTGGCTAAACAAATTGTGATTCATGAATATAATCAAATGTCAATGAGCTGTAAGAAATGATGAATACAGAAAAGCATGTAAAGACTTACATGAATTAATAGAGAGCTAAGAAAACAATGTCCACAATAACTAAATACTATAAATGGAAAGAACAGCTGCCACCAAAAAACTGAAAATGAATGTTGCAAAATTATAAATTTAGCTTGGCTTCAAGAAAAGTTATGAGAAGATGCCTCCCTACCTTTTTTTTTTTTTTTTTTTTTTTTTTTACAGAGGTAAGAGGTTCATAGGCTGATGTGGAACAATTCCTATACTTTCAGATGTTTTTGATGTAATATGAGACTCGTGGATTATTTTTCTCTCCCTCTTTTTTCTTTTAAAAATTCTTTGTTACTTGGTGTAGCCCATAATTTTCTAGAGATATTCTGTAAAAAGACAAACTCAAATAGAGAAGTAAAAAAGGATTTATTCTCTTTCTCATGAAGCAATGTGCAGGGAGTACAAAGAACTCAACAAAGCACAAAACTTTTATCCCTAGCGCAATACCCCCATCTACCCCCTATCTCTTCCTCCCATTGGCTGAGCTTCAGTGCTCACACTATGAACGTGGGAACTTTCACTATCAATAATAAAAAAGGGGATGAGAAGGAGGGTCTAGAGAGGAAGCAAGGTCAAGACTTGTAGTGCTTCACCCTTCTTTGAATCTCATTTGTCAGAGTCATGGGAGGAATTGTTAGAAAAATAGTCATGTAGAAGTGTGAATGTTTTGCAAGAATGTTCTACCTGCTTCCTGGGGAGGCTTCACTCTTAACATATTCCACTCAGTGGGATAACTCTCTTGGGATAAATAAAAAGAGGAATGCTGGGAGAAATTTTGATGATTTAAGAAAAAATCAATAAAATATCAGCACTTGAAATTTTATGACAATAAAACTTTCTTTTAAAAAAAAGGCAGAGAATTTACAAGTTAGAAGTTAGAGGGGCTAAAAGGCACAGACATTGAAGAGTAAAAAGGAAGGTTTTTATATGCAAATATAGATATAGATACTCTCCACCCTAAAAAAGCGAGGAAGCTTGAACAGATCAAATGCATATGAAGAAACTGCATTCATACCTTTTCCCCTAGCAACTCATCTTCATTGGGGTTGAGAAGTATTTTAGCTGGACAAATTTTCCAAACTCAAGGTGGGGTACTTTACAAAGGGAAAGGGTTCTAATTAATTTTATCTTAATAGAAAGACTTCTAGAGATCTTAAGGGTCTTTGCCCTAGCTGAAGAACATTATAGCACTACTGCTGAAAACAGCACTTTAACAATCCAGTTAAAGCAAGCCTATTATCATTCAGCCAAGCCAATGGATAAAAATGGGAAAAAACTATAATTTTGAAGAGATTGAAGACTGAAGAGAGAGGTCAGGGACTGAAATGAATTAATTCACACAACAGAAACATCACCTCCTATTAAGAATCAAGCATCTGAGGACCATCAAATAAGAAGATTCTGTCCAGTGACAATGTCGCTACCCCAGCATTGTCCTGTTGCAACTGTCTAGCAATAGAATGGCCTGCCCAGCCCAATCCAGCAGTGTCCAAGTCTCCTGAGGAACCAAAACAATAGCAGAGTTTAGGCTGACCTAGAATAAAAGATTGACCCATAAATTTGAGACACTACCCAAGGAGTAGAGCCTTAGTACCCTAAGAAGAGACAGTCTATTCTTGTTCCAAAAGTTCTTCCCATGGCAAGACTAGTGACATGAATTCATTGTGTGTCCTTGATACTTGTCCCTGGCCGCTTCATGTGAAAATGAACTATTAAATTTTCATTCTAGAGTGGGAAATGTCTAATTATCATCTGAAGATCTCTCTTTTTACATTATAATATCTACATCTTTTATTCCCTTCATACCCACAATTTTTTCTGTAAGGATATCTAGATGACACAGAAAGACCTGAGTTCAAATTTGACTTTAGATATTTCCTAGATGTGTGACTCTAGATAAATTGCTAAACTTGTTTACCATACTTTGTTCATCTCTAAAATGGGGATAATAGTAGCACTTACATTTCAGAATTGCTTTGGGAATCAAATGAGATGGAATTTGTAGAGCATCTAGCAGAGTGCCTGGCACATGGTAAGTATTACATATAGAGAGATATATGCAAATCTATATAGATAGATATAGATATATAAACTAGCATTGTCAATATCACTGAAGTCTAATTTGGGCACACCTGCTTCTTAAACAGTTTTGGAATACATTTAAGGCAAAGGCATAAGACATGAGATGCAATGTTCTCTGTGAGAAATAGAAAGTCCATTTGGTTTGATTGAGCAGGTAAGGGAAACTAATGTCCAATGAAGTTGGAAAGATGGACTGGAACCAGCTTATAAAGGTCATTAATAAATGAACAGAAAAGTTTATATTTTATCCTAAAAGCAAAAGAGAGTTGATTGAGGAGGGCAGTAACTTCTAAAGATCTAGGGACTTGAGATATGCAGTTAAGGAAAAGCAGAGTATCTCATTTAATCCTCACAAATAACATTGTCTCATTTTATAAATGGAAACTGAGGCTCAGAAAAGTTAAAGGCTTTAAAGCCATATGAAAGATGAACTGATGTGAGAAGAGATGAAGCATGGAGAAAAATCAAGAGACTTTTGGAATAATTCAAGCAAGAAGTGATAAAAGTCTGAACCAGGTAGTAAATATGAGGGGAAAAGAGAATGAGGAAGAAGTGAGAAGTTGGAAAAGTCAAATCAGCAAGATTTGACAAATAATTGGATATATGGAGTAAGGTAGAATGAGGAATCCTCACAATTCCAAGACTGTGAATCTGGAATATAGTGATTACTTTGACAGAAATAATGAAATTTGGAAGACAAAGGGACTTGGGAAGAAAGATAATGATTCTGTTTTGAACATGCTATGTTTGAGATGGCTCCAGTATATCCAGTTTGAAATTTCTAATAAAGAATTGGTGATGGGAAACTGAGACTCAAAGCAGATTCTGGGGGTAAATATATAGATCTAGAAGCCATCTGAATAAAAATGATAGTCAAACTTTAGAGGCACAGCGAGGTTACTGAGAATAGAGAGAGAAAAGTGCTCAAGAGAAAACCTCAAGGTATACCCAGAGAGAAACCATGGCTTAGATGAAGAACCAGCAAAAAAAAAAAAAAGGAAAAGGGGGGGAGGAAGGGAGGGAGGGGGGGAGGAAGGAAGGGAGGAAGGGAGGGAGGGAGGGAGGGAGGGAAGGAAGGAAGGAAGGAAGGAAGGAAGGAAGGAAGGAAGGAAGGAAGGAAGGAAGGAAGGAAGGAAGGAAGGAAGGAAGGAAGGGAGGGAGGGAGGGAGGAAGGAAGGAAGGGAGGGAGGAAGGGAGGGAGGAAGGAAGGAAGGGAGGGAGGAAGGAAGGAAGGGAGGAAGGGAGGGACAAAGGGAGGAAGGGAGGAAGGGAAGGAGAAAGTGTGTGGGATATTCAGACCCTCATCTGAATTATCAATCCTTCAGAGGCATCTCAAGGTATAGAACAAAGGCTTTATCCAGGAATTCGCCAGTACTGGGCAGTCCCACAATGGATCAAATAAGTTGTCCAGAGTTGGAAGAGCCACTGTCTAGTACATTCTTGTGATTTTTATACAGTCCAGAACAAAGAAAGTCCCAAGCCCAACCCCCTTTTCCTTTACATACATTCTAATTGGTTATATATGCTTTACTTTCCTTATTTAGGAACTGGAATGTTGACAGCTTATAAATCAAACTACTTTCTACTTTCCCCCCGAAACCGAAACTTAGCCCCTCAGGCCTTGCTTAATCTAGTCAATAGTGAGAGGTCTTCACTTTGATTGTTACATTCAAAATGAAGGGAGAGAGAGAGAGAGAGAGAGAGGCAGAGACAGAGAGAGAGAGACAGAGAGAGACAGAGAGAGAGAGAGAGAGAGAGAAGAGAAAAGGAGATACCTTTCCTTCCTCTGCTTTTCCTCTTTTATTTATCCCAGCTCTGACAAATGGATTTAGATATTTTTGTTTCTGCTTTGTGTTATTTGTCCTTAATTTCAGGTGCCCGAGGTGATCCCCATGGGACCAGGAGTTCAAGTCATGTCTACCTTGGAACTAGAATTGAAAGTTTAGGGCAGTACAGCCAATCACTCCAGCACAAAGACCTCAGAAGTCAGGGTGCTTAGGATTCAAGTCCCACAAGGCTTAAACTTGGAACTGGGGTTGTGCTGTAAAGGAAATGAACTAAGTTATAAACCTCATCCCCTTCATTTCCCAGAGAAAGAAATGGTGTGAGGAGGAAGAGGAATTATATTTCCATTTTGTTGGGAGGAATATGTTTGGATATTTGTGATTATACCTTCAGAAGTAAACATTCTCTTTGTAAAAGTTGCATTGAGTTAAGTGTGGGGTAGAGAGACCCTAACCAAAATCAACTACTAGGAGAGTTCTCAAAGTAAAGGTAAAAGGTTTATTAGAATCTTACAAGAGGTAGACAGTCCCCACTCCTGGACGGTCAAGAATGCAGAGAGCCAACTAGGAGCTAAGAAACATAGGTTAAATAGACAAGCACTGCCCAACCCCTCCCCAAAAATTCCCCCTATGCAAAGCTTTTGTCTTGATTGGCTCTTACAGTTACTTTCCCCTATATTGTAGATAGAGTGATTATAGGTTGACTAAAAATGAGGCAATGCAAGCAAAAGTTTCGTTATTCTAAAGTTAAATGATTTCTAGGGAATTGAAATTTAGGCCTTGAGACTGAGGCCCAAGGCTTCACATACTTTAGCAGATAGTCTCTAAGAAACCACAATATCCATTCTACACAGTTACAATAATGTCATGAAAACCAGAAAAGAAAGAATGTTCAGGAGGAGAAAATAACCAAAAGTTCAAATGCAAGAGAAAACTGAGATCATAATGTTCTCTGCAGTACAAAGGGCAGCTATTTGAATCTTTTCAAAAATAAATATTAAAACATGATTTTAATGGAGAGAAAAACAAGCATGAAAGTTAATAGGGTGAAATTAACCCATAAAAGGCAAGACAATTATGAAATGTATAACTAAAATTTATAAAGTGGTTTAAAGTTTACAAAGTTCTTTATATATATATATAAATGAGTTTAATGCTCACAATAGCATTATTGTATTTTACAGATGAAAATTGAGGCTTAGAAAAATTAAGTAATTTCTCTATGGTCACATAGCTATAATCATTTTTTTTAATAAAAAATAAAAGCATCCCTAAGTAATTGAACTCAGCTCTTCCTAATTGCAGGTCCACTGCCTACCCACTACAACAACAAAACCCAACAATTGATAAATATATATGACACATTTAGAACAAAGTTCATGAAAAATTGAAATGGAAAGGTTAGTTAAAATTTATTATAACTCAGTTGATCCAGAAAAGCAAGAGTAAAATAAGCAAGCATTTCAGATAACATTAAAAATATATAATTGGGTCAAACAACAAATCTTACAATCTTTAAATAATTGCATTAAAGAAAATAGCAATGAGACAATATAGCAAAATGAAAGGAATCTATTATTTTAAATTTTTTTCTTAAAATATTAAAAGTATATAAAACTTAGTGAAAAATTTTATAACATAAAAATGCATGAAAGTTTTCCAGTAAAAATAGAAGGAAATAAAAACTATAGCAATAAGAAAGAAAAATTGTAAGAAGAGCTAAAAAGAAGCCAAATGATTTGCATATAATGTGTTCTGAGAGAACCTTAGAGAATCATTAAAAAACAAATTGTTGAAACAATTCATAGTTCCAGCAAAGTAGCAGAATATAAAATAAATCCTCAACCATAATCAACTTTTCCAAAGAGAAAGGTACAAAACCTAGAAGGAAGGTAAATGCCATTTAAGATAAAAGCAATATTTATTAAACATGTGAACATTAATCTACCAAGAAACAAGCAGAATTTTTAAACTATAAAACTTTTTTTTTTTACAAAAATGAAAGCATACCTAAATAATTGGAAAGATAGTTGATGTTCATGGCTCAACTCTACCAATTTAATAAAAATTGTGGTACCACAAAAATTAATTTACAGATTTAGCAATATACCAAACTGCCAATGAGTTATGACATTGAATTATATAAAATAATAACAAAATTCATATTGAAGAACAAAAGGTCAAGAAAATTTTTTCCCAATAGTATTTCATTTTTCCAAATACATATAAGGATAGTTTTCAATATTCTTTTTTGTAAGATTTTGTGTTCCACTTTTTTTCTCCTTTCCTCTCTTAACTTTCCTCTCCCCAAGACAGCAAGCAACCTGATACAGGCTATACATGTGCAATTCTTTAAAAAAAAATTTCCATATTTGTCATATTGTAAAAGAAAAATCAGAACAAAAGGGAAAAAAACCACAAGAAGTAAAAAGCAAACAAGCAAAAAGAGGTGAAAATACTATGTTTCAATCCATATTCAGTCTCCATAATTTTCCCTCTGGATGAAGATGTCATTTTCCATCCCAAGTCTATTGGAATTGTCTTAGATCCCTGAATTGCTGAGCAGAGCTAAGTCTATCACAGTTAATCACATAATTTTACTATTACTTCATACAATGTTCTCCTGATTCTGCTCATTTCACTCAATATTGATTCCTGTAGGTTCTTTCCAGAATTTTCTGAAATCAACCTGCTCAATATTTCTCATAGAACAATAATATTCCATCATATTCAAATATTGTAACTTATTCAGCCATTCTCCAATTGAAAGACATTCATTCAATTTCCAATTCCTTGCTACTACAAAAAGAGCTGCTACAAATTATTTTTGCCCCTGTGAGTCCTTTTCTCTCTTTTATGATCTCTTTGGGATACAGACTCAGGAGTGACACTGCTAGATCAAAGGGTAGGCACAGTTTGATAGCCCTTTTGGGCATTGTTCCAAATTGTTCTCCAGGATGAAGGGATCATGGGGAAAGCAAATATAACAAAAAAACAGGAAATCCTCTTCTGCCTACAGATACAGATTTCCACTAAGGGACCAAAATCCTCCAGTGCTCAGTTACATAACTAATCACATAAACACACACACACCCTAGATAACCATATATAACTATGTGTGTAGACACATATGTGCACATGTATATGTGTATTTATGTATATGTGTGTATTGTGTGTGTCATTGAAGCTCAAGTATTTCAAGGGAAATAATGAACCAAAAAAGGAATGAGATGGGATTTCAAATTATGTTATAAAGCATTGGTCATGACTACTTTTTGGCATTCATCTTTGAAACAAAGCAGAAAAACAAGAAACAAAAACTAATGAATATAGCAGCTCAATGTTCAATAAACACAGGAATATAAACTTGCCAGGCAGATACACTTTATTCAAAAGGAACTGCTAGAAAAACTGGACTCTAGCAAACCTCCTTCCCTAAAAAATTTAAGATTGCCATCTTGTGCTATATGTAATAGTAAATTACAAATAGATAAATAATCTATATATTAAAAGTTGCACCATAAAAAATGAGAATAGAAATTTTTATTTTCACAGTTATGAGAGGAAAGACATTCATAATTAGATATGGAATAGAAGAACTCATAAAAGAAAAAATTAATCATTATAACTATTAATTTACCAGATTTTGCACAAATAGAATCAATGAAACTATAATCACAAGAAAAGCTACAGACTGAGAAATATGTGGTAAATACCTCTGATGAAAGTTCAAAATTTATAGGAAATTTACATAAATACATAAAATTAAGAGTCTTTAACCTAATAGACAAGTGAAAGCATATGACTAGTTTTCCAAAGAAATGCAATCTACCAATAAGCACCTGGAAAAGTATTCAAAATCACTAATGATCAAAGAAATGGAAATTTAAATAATTCAGAAGTTTCAAATTAAATTAACATAGGACAATTGTCAGAAAACTCATTGCTACAAAAGAATCATGGGAAGATCGACATGTACTATTGTCATGGAATTGTGAACTGACTCAACACTTTTAGAAAATAATTTGCCTAATTCAAATAAAAATAATTAATAATTTTTTTTCATATTCCTTGATTCAAGAATTACACTAGTAATGCTACATACATTAACAAGATTGCTGTTAGTAAGAAAAGAGCTTTATATACAAAAATTTAAGCATTATTTATGATAACAAAGGACTGAAAATGATAATTAGGGAATAAGCATATAATGGTATGAGAAAATAACTGAAAATTACTATGCTATAGGGAATGATAAATATAAATTCAGAGAAATAGAGTTTTATGAAGTGATATCAAGTGAAGAAAACAATATCAAAAGAACAATAAATACAATGACTATAACAATGTTATTTAGTGGAGAAGCAGCAGCAACAATAAAAGGTCAATGATAGGATTATACTTTCAAAGTTAAAAGACATATCTTAGTTTTCTATTAATAATTGATACTCTAGGGGCAGCTAAATGACACAGTGGATGGAACATCGGCCCTATAGTCAAGAGGACCTGAGTTCAAATTTGGCATCAATTAATATTTACTAGTTATGTGACCCTGGGCAAATCACTTAACCTTAATTACCTCACAAAATAAATAAATGATTGACATTCCATATAACACTTTGTTACAATGATTAGTTTGTTTTAAGCCTAAAAATAATACAATGCTCCTATAACTCTGTACTCTGAGGCTTTATTTTTGGCTAAAAATTATGAGTTCAATCCAAACTCTGATTAGTTATATTTAGGCAGGGGCTTGGCTCTCTGCCTTACTTTATACTTATATTTATGTAGCTCCTGACTCTGTGGTTAAGACAAGATTAAGCTTTTCAGAACCATTTGGATGAGAAAGTATCAGATTATATTATAGTCTAACTCTCTGTAGATAGACTGGAAAACAAGGTGGAAGAAAAGTAGTTTTTTTTTTTGGGGGGGGGGGTTAGGGGGAGAGGTACTTGTCTCTGTCTTTAAATAGGTGAATGCACCTGGTGGCCTCAATTCTCAGTCTTTTGCTCCAAGCCACTCATAAAGCAGTGGCCCTCCATATATTTCTCTTCTCTGCCACATCACGGTTCAACCTTCTCTTTCTTCTTCCACTGGTTGACCCTGGGCTTCTGATTCTTTCTAATTCAACTCTGTATGATACCACTCTTTGCTTAGCACTTCTAAATCATATGTATCTATCAATGATTCTGAGTTAAGTTCTCCTTTTTACACAAGGTTTTTCAGGGTATAACTAAGCGTCTTAAACAATGGCTTTGATTCAAAGAGATATGCAAGTCCTATTCATATTTAGATTGAATGATTCCCTTCATCCAGAAATGTTCTTATCTAACAAAGATAATTAGTTTTAAGTGGGATAGGATAATCATTGAAATTTCAACCTTTTTCTTAACTGTTTCTGAGTTATTATTGGGAGGAAGTATCTGTTGTGTCAAAATGAAATGTATCAATTAATTTAAAAAATTTAATCATATAAAAGCACATCTAAAAACTATAATTTTAAATAGTCCTTTCCAAATTTTATATATATCAGGTGTTACTTATTGAAAGACATTGCACTACAATTAAAAAGAGAAGTACAAATAGAGTCAGGAGATCTAATCCTAAATGAACCTTTTTCATGTTATTTAATTTTGGATAAGTCATTTAAACTGCTTGAGCCTCAGTTTCTACATCTGTAATCTTACCTTTTTCACTGTGTTTTTGTGAGGGACAAATAAAATAATATATGCAAAGCTCTATAAGTATAAAACAATGTTTTTGGGACTCAAGTTTTAAAAAAATGGAGATAGAATTAACTTAGTTTGAAACATATTAAGAAAGATACATAAATCAGACATCTACTTTTTGTTATATTACCCCAGTAATATTTTTTTTAATTTGAATTAACTATCAATTAAGAAAATTTACCCTTAGTCACAATGGCACCAACACCACTCAAAAGCAGGGAGGAATGATGGAGGAAGTACTTAACTTGTAGTCAAAAAAATTCAAGCTCAAATTTCACATGACTATTGTTGTCTGTGTAAGACACTTTGTTTCCCTGAGTCCCAGTTTTATCGTCTATAAAATGGGAATACCTGTTGTACCAACTGTACCTCATAAAAGAGTTGTTCTGTGCCAATGTCAGTTGTTTTTCCTGTAACCCTAAGTCACATTTCATAGCGTATTTCATAACATTGAATCTGATTTCTTAAACACCCACAGAATTGGATGCATTGTTAACTTGAGAATGATTTTTCCACATTAGAAACATTCTGTTCTTGCTTGTGTTCAATAGAATGATGTTCAAACATCTAGAAATAGAAGCAAACACAAAACTACAGTTTGGCTTCATCAAGACAGATTATATGTATACTTGGTTTGGGACATATTAAGAAAGATACATAAATCAGACATATCCCATTTTTTATTATATTGCCCCAGTAATATTCTTTTAATTTGAATTAACTATCAATTATGAAAATTTGTCTTTAGTCACAATGGTACCAACCCCACTCCAAGCTCTCTTTTTTTTTGGATAAGATTACTAAACAAGATCAGGAGGATGCTACAAATGTAATTTGATTTTATCTTAGTCAAATATTTGGCAAAATAGTTTATGCTATTCTTATGAGAAAGAGGAACAAATATGTTAGAAAATAATATGATTAGGCAGAGCTGAAAATAATCAAATAGCTAGAACCAAAGATCATTCATTATTTATTCAACATCAAGTTAGAAAAATGTATCCAATAGGATATCTCAGAGACATATATTTGGTCTTTTATTAATTGACACTAATTAATTACTTGAATATACCCAGGAACAGTATAGCTAGGTAGAAAACACAAACCTGGGGTGGGGTATGTATCTGCATGAAAAAGAGTCAAGATTCAAAAAAATCTTGACAAACCAGAAAACTGGGCTAAATCACACAAGATAAAATGTAATAAAGGTAACATGAATTTTAAAAAAATTGCACAAAGTATAAAATTTGGAGGATGTATATTGATATTAGTGTGTCTGGAAAGGACTTTGGTGGACTATAAGCTATTACTGGTGTACTATTAGTCAGTAGGGTAATATGTAGCCAAAATAAACTAATTCAATCTTAGTTTACATTAAGATTCATATGTTCCTCAGGATTAGAGAAGTTATATTTACACTATATTCAGCTCTGATCAAACCGCTTCTGGAACATTTATTCCAGGAGAACCACATTCTGGAAAGGTTCTTGATAAACTAATAAGTATACGAAGAACAATTAGTTTTGTAAAGAGCCTTGAGATCATGACATAAAGATAAGTTGAAGGAATTAAAGAAGTTTATACTGGAGGAAATATGACTTGTAGATTTGCTAAAAGTCTCTAAGTATTTGAAGAATTGTTATATGGAAGAAAGATTACTCTTATTCTTAACCCCAAAAGGCAAAAATAGGAGCAATAGAAAAATGGTGGGAGCAATGTCCTGACCATTTCTCCCATTCAACTGAGAGTTAGTTTTCCCTGAGGAGCAATTAACTGTCCCTGGGAATTACAACCCAAGAATCTAAGGCTTGAGTCATGTCCCCCTTGGCACAGTTTCTTGATAGGTTCTAACTATATTCATATGGACTCATATTTACCTACAGGCATTAAAAGAATCACTCATGAGGAACTGGGACTCTTTAAGAATTGCTGGAAATCAGGGCAGCAAGGTGGCTCAGTGGATAGAACACTAGCCTTGAAATCAGGAGGACCTGAGTTCAAAGCTGGTCTCAGGCACTTACTTCTTAGCTGTGTAACCCTGGGCAAGTCACTTAACCCCAATTGCCTCAGCAAAGAAAAAAAAAAAAAAAAAAGAATTGCTGGAAATCTTGAGGTCTGACAAATTTTCATTCTCTGCCCTGCTGACAAGAGAGGTCCTATAGGGTCATATCTATACAAGCTAAGTATATTCACTGAATATCCTTTCTATATGGCTAAGCAAACTTTTGTTAACTTCAAATGACCTTCGAGTGCTTTGTTTCATTCCATTACAAACCTAAACTAATAAGGTAGAAGTTGATGTCAAGAAAAATTAGAATTATCCCAAAGTAGAATACATTGACTTAAGGGATGGGGGCTCTCCCCTAGAGATCTTCAAGATGTCATTATGCCATCAAGGAAATTCTTATTCAGATGCAAATCAGATTAGAAGTTCTTTCCAGTTTTGTGATCCTGTGACTATTCCTGCCAGATTAATGAGATCAAACTCATTTCCATTTTGCAAGATGGTGATTCTGCAGTGATTCCTTCAATAATACAAAATGAGAGAAATCCAATAACAGACAAAGGAGCTGAATGACCTTGTATACTCAAGATGCCCAAAATATTCCTCTGAAGCCTCTTCTGATTCCACCTAGTTATATGTGTCCTTTGCCTTATAAAATTATTAGGTATATACTTAGATAATAATTTTATCTTGCCAGTAGAATGGCACTCCTATGATACAAGGTTGGATTTTCATCTTTTATCTTTGCACATCCAGTGCCAAACACAATGTCTGGCACATAGTAGGCTTTTAATAAATGCTCATTGAAATGAATCAAATTATGTACCATAGCTGAACATATATAGAATCAGAACAAACATAGCAAAAGTGTAAGGGTAGAGTCACTTCCCTCTGCTCTGTCAATTTGGGTAAATTTGACTATGACACATTGAAACTGCTATTTCTTCCATTTGATAATTGCAGAGGGCTGGTACTAAACCTAAAAAAGCATACCACATTAAATTCTAGAGAATGCACTAGGAAAAGCAGAGAATGTTCAAATTGGAAAGATGATCCAGAGATGATTTATTCTAGTATTCTCATTTCATCAATGAGAAAGATGAGGGTCAGACAGATGATATGTCTTAGCCAAAGTCAAAGAAATTGTGTCAGAATCAAGATATGTCTGATATTAGGCTCTTTCCATTTTTTACCACAGCACACTATCTCCAAGTGTCACAAAAAAGACAGATTTCCTGAGGTCAATCAATCCATTTAACACAACAGTGAACATACTTGTTGTGAGGGATTTAATCTTGTCCCATTCAACTAAATAAACAAACAAAAAAAAAAAATCAATGCTTACAGTCTTGTACTTTGAATGTCTTGATAATTCACTTAAACTAACTGCAAACAAGCAGCAGCAGCAGCAGGGAAGAAGACATGAGTAATGGAGCATGCCAGTGCAACCATGAGGTACACAGTTGCTGGGGTGGGTTTGCAAGATTGAGCATCCAAATAAGATAATGTCCTCCCCATTGCCTTGATTGGTCCATTTGGATGACATATTTTGGGCACCTACACTTAACTTTGTGACTGTAAGTTATACACCATCCACAAATCTCCATCTGCAATTGCAGATGGTCCATTTTTTTTTCCATTTTGTATGCAACAGCTCTTTGGGGTGGGGGTGAAGAATAGAAAAGTTTCACAACCAAGCTGTCCCAGTCAGGTAAGTATCCAATCCTAGTGAACTAGGGTGCATACAAATATTGAATTTATAGTACTATGTGTATGCAGTGTTGGCAAGCTGAATCTCTGAAATTAAGCCTCACATATACACAGAAACTTACTAGCAGAAAATTATCTTTGTTATGTCACATATATTAGATTTATTAAAGAAAATAAGTATTCAGACTAATTCTCTAAATACTTTGGAGCAATGATACTATACAACTGTTGAGTATTCTTTTCATTGAAATTACCATTATATTTTCATGAGTATTATTAGCTTTTACCACATAGCTGGGATTCACTTCTGTGCCCAGTCAAATGTTTGCTTTGTTCTGTGACTCGTTTGAACATAAGCATTGTTATCTGCTTTTTGGAAGACATTGTATTTGTTCTACTATTCTAATGTACTTTACTGACACAGAATATTTATCTAAAACCTAACAGCTTCAAGATGGGTTGCTTTTTCAATGTTGATTATTCATTTATAAATCAAAATGCTAGGTGAACAAAATAATTTTTAGACTAACCACTAAGTAAAACATACATACAAGCACATAAAAAGCACACCCCAAAATTATATAATTAATATTTTAACAATTCAACAGATATTTATTGAAGTTCCATGGTAATTGTTGGGGACATAAAAAAAAAAAATCAAAGTTCTGATCATTGTAATCAGGAAATTGGATAGAGTTTGGGCCAATTAGTTAACTTCTGTTTGCCTTAGTTTCCTCAACTCTAAAATGGAGATAATAATAATAACACCTAATTTACAGAGTTGCAATATTTATAAAAATCACTTTAGTACAGTTGTTCTAAAGAACTCAGAGAATTATTTGGAGCATTCCGTTTTTTCCTTAAAAAAGAAACTATTTATTGAATTGCATGTATGTATTTACACATACATATATGCATGTATATATAAAATATCTACATATATGAGTATATGTGTATATATGTGTATAAGCACATAGAAATGTGAAAATAAATTTTTTTTCTCTGGTTGTAATACAGACAATGAATTTTAAAGTTGAACAGTATTGTTGCTTAGCTACCCCTAGATATTTTTTTCCTAACTTCAATCATCATTTTACTTATTTGCAAACTTATAAGAATTACTAATCTAACTCTCTTGACTTCATCAAAATCAAGGCAAGTAAGGATTGTACTTATACAACAATCCTTAGTTACATTCTATTTGTTTACCAAGAGTATTAGTTCTATGAAACTATGATAAACTGATGTTCGCAAAAAATCTTGTTTAAATACTGGAGAAAATGTGGAAAAATAAGTAAACTAACACATTGTTGGTAGAGTTGTGAACTGGTCTAATCCTTCTGGAGAACAATTTGAATCTATGCCCAAAGTGCTATAAAACTGTGTTTATACTTTAACCTCAAAATACTACTACTACATCTGTATCCCAAATAAATTAAAAAGGGGGAAAAATGGAAATGCCCCATTTATACAAAACTATTTATATCGGCTTTTTTTTTTTTATAATGGCAAAGAATTGGAAATTAAAGAGATACCCATCAATTGGAGAATGATGGAACAAGGTGTGGTATATGATTGTGATAATCATAATATAAATAAATAATAAATAGATAGATAAAATAAGAAATGACAAGGAACGTGGTTTCAGAAAAACCTGGAAAGACTTACATGAATTAATATAAAGTAAAATCAACAGAACCAAGACAACATTGTAGACAGAAAGAGCAATATTATAATAATAGTGAACTCTGAAAGACTTAGCTACTCTGATTCCTAAAATGATCCAAGACAATTCTAAAATGCTCATGATAAAAATGCTATTCCCTTAAAGAGAGAACTGATGAATTTTGAGTGCAAAATGAAACATAATCTTTTCACTTTCTTTACTTTTCTTGGGGCTTTTTTTTTAAATGGATATAATATGGAAATGTTTTGCATTATTTCACATATATAATTGACACTACATTCTGTGTCTTCTTAATGGGTGGGTGATGGCTAAAAGGAGGGAAAGAATTGGGAATTCAAAAAAAATTTAATGAATGTTAAAAATTAATAAACAAAAGACACCTCCCAAAAAAACCTTGTTTCAATTTTTTTTTAATTGTTCTGTGCTAAGGGATATAAGCTATTTCAAAAAATAATTCTGAAGGTTTTCTCAGTCCCTTAAGAAAAAGTTGTTTCTGTTTAAAAGGATTGCACATATTTAACCTATGTTAGATTGCTTGCTGTTTTGGAGAGAGGGAATTAAGGGAGAGAGGGAGAAAAATTTAGAACAAAAAGTTTTTCAAAAATACATGTTGAAAACTGTCTTTATATGTATTTAGAAAAATAAAATACTATTGGGGAAAAAAGAATAGGTTGTTATTTGTATCCACTCAGAAATAAGCACTAGTATATTACAAGAACTTCATATATGCTTGTTAGATTGATAAGCAATCAAAAGATATGAAAGGTTTTTTTAATGAAATGTAAATTATCAGCAATCTTGTGAAAAAAAAAAATGGTCCAAATCACTCAGAAGAGCACATTTTAAAGCACCATTACCACATTATTTTCCAGCAAATTGACAAATATGATAAAAAATTGTATAGTAAGAACATACTATAAACACATAATGCTCAGATTTGCCCTCATTGCTTCTAGTTGACCACATAGAGCTCTTTCTCTGTAGTAGCTGCATGAAAATAATGAAGAATGCTTTAATTGGCTTTTGAATGAAAAGAGCTTATGGGTTAGTGGACACAAAAAAAGAGCTAGAAAGATGAAAGGAAAAAGGTGATTGTGTCCTTTTCCCATCTGGCCTCCTTGCAGTTGTGGTCATGTTTTGTCTTAGGAAGCATAGGCTTGGGTCCCTGACAACCTTTTTAGTGTGTTTGTCTTGGGGTATCTTAAGCAAATGAGATGAATACATCAAGGATTGGAAGAGACTTAGTGAGGACCAAAGGTCTTGGATCCCAGTGAGTTAAAACTGATGGGTGACAGGGGAAGCATTTGCATAGGAAAGGCCAAGTGGTGACAAGAGGCTAGACCAAGCTTAGCCATTTTCCAGTTTTATACTTAGCTAATAGCTACAGTTATGAAGGGAAAATAGCAAAATAAGATGGAAATTTTAGTCTTTTTTCAATTTTACATAAAAAATAAACAGATCAGGAGGGAGTTCTACTGAGAAGGGTGAAGACAATTCTTTAAAACTAGAGAGAGAAAAAACCTATCAGAGTAAAGACTCTCATGTTCTCAGCATAGGGGCATCGTAAAAGCCTCTGTCTCTGACTGAGGGAAAGGGGACAGTTAAAATCAAAGAACCAGGAAGCAGATGCTGAGTCTCTCTTTCCTAAAGTTTCTCACTCTTCCATAGGCAAGAGTGAGAAACACTAAAATAGGAAAACTGACTGAAATTTTCTGTATGAGCAATAGACCCTCCAACTTGTAAACTTCAGCTGGAATAGAATCAGCTACAAGTGCTTTCCCACAAGAATGTATCTCTTCTTCAGCTGAAACTTCAACTAGGGAGAGACTGATTTCAATCTGAGGTAATGATCATGACCTTCAATATTGATTGATGATGGTCCATTGAGATGACTATGGAAATGTTCAGCCAATCTCTCTAGGATCATATTCTTATCACTATCAATGTGGATCCATCAGCACTGAGTAGTTGAGACACATCATAGGTCTTTGACTCATAAATAGCCTTCACTGCATTATAAAAGCATTTTGTATTGTTACTATCAGCATTAAACTGAATTTATCTTTCTTCTTACTGAACCTAGAATCTTGCATCTCTGAGTTTGATTTGCTTTATTTTTGATGGAATTGAATGCTACCTTCTTAAAGATGGATGAACTATCCTACTGGTACACCCTGTGGAGTTCTTGTTTTTCATTTAGCAACTTCTAAATTTCCCTGTCATTTTTATCAAACCAGTCTTGATGGTTGCAAGTGTTCTGATCCAGATGAGCAAATGCAGGTCTGCACAAGTCTCTAAAAGCTTCCCACCCCTTTTCTGCCCCACTGTTGTAATTGTATTAGTTCAACTTAACCTCCAAGTAGCAACAAACTTTTCCCTCTCAGAGAAACACTCTAATCTATTTACATTAATATTGGGGTAGTCTTTTTACCTGCCTGCTATAGTAATCAAGTTAGGGTTGGATGAGCAGATAAATTTTAAGGTACTTTTTCTAGCCTTCCTCACATCAGGAGGTAAGTCATTCAATCCTTTAAAAATTGCTCAGATGGATAAAGATCTCATCTCTAAAATATATAGAGAATTGTCTCATATTTATAAAAATTCAAGCCATTCTCCAATCAATAAATGGTCAAAGGATATGAACAGACAATTTTCAGAGGATGAAATTAAAACTATTTATAGTCATATGAAGAGGTGCTCCAAATCACTATTGATCAGAGAAATGCAAATCAAGACAACCCTGAGGCACCACTACACACCTGTCAGATTGGCTAAAATGACAGGAAAAGTTAATGATGGGTGTTGGAGGGGATGTGGGAAGGCTGGGACACTGATGCATTGTTGGTGGAACTGTGAACGGATCCAACCATTCTGGAGAGCAATTTGGAGCTATGCTCAAAAAGTTATCAAACTGTGCATACCCTTTGACCCAGCAGCATTTCTATTGGGCTTATATCCAAGAAATCATAAAGGAAGGAAAGAGCCCCTCATGTGCAAGAATGTTTGTGGCAGCTCTTTTTGTAGTGGCTAGAAACTGGAAATTGAATAGATGCCCTTCAATTGGAGAATGGCTGAATAAATTATGGTATATGAATATCATGGAATATTATTGTTCTATAAGAAATGACCAGAAAGACAATTTCAGAGAGGCTTGGAGAGACTTGCATGAACTGATGCTGAGTGAAATGAGCAGAACCAGGAGATCATTATACACGGCAACAACAATACTATATGACGATCAATTCTGATGGACATGGCTCTCTTCAACAATGAAATGTTTCAAACCACCTCCAATTGTTCAGTGAAGAAAGCCATATACACCCAGAGAGAGGGATGTGAAATGTGGACCACAACATAACATTCTCATACTCCTTGATTGATGTTTGCTTACATTGTGTTTCCTTTATCTGATATATCTTTTGTGTAGATAAGATTTTTCTTGCACAACAATGATAAGTTTGGAAATATGTATACATATATTCGATTTGCCAATATTTTAACATAATTAACATGTAGTGGATATCCTGCCATCTAGGGGAGGGGTGGGGAGTTGGGGGGAAAAATTTGTAACAGAAAGCTATGTAAGGGTTAATGTTGAAGAATTACCCACACATATGTTATGCAAATAAAATAAAATTTTTTAAAAAAATTGTTCAGATGCTTGAGAGGCTGCCCAATCCTAGTGCTGCTTCCAGTGAGAAAATGACCCTATGTGCAGAGTTGTGATTATAGTTCCCAGTGCATGCACACCTATTGATTCATCACTTGCCCATCACCATAGAACTTTGAGATAGGTAGAAATGGTAAAATGGTATGGGTGATTTCTTTTGATTCATGCATAAATTGGATTTAAGTGAGGAAAAGTTGTACCCACTCTTCCAGATTTATCACTGCCCAGTGACAGGACTGAATCAAAATGCAATGGATGACTTTGGTGTTTTCAATGTCTAGCCAAACTCTAAGCATTCCATAGATCCCACTTCAGTTGCCTTCATAGTCACTGGAACAAATTGTTCTTATTCACCCATTCCATGATAGGAAATCTTCACATGCTCTGGGTAGCCACCCTCCTAACTCATTCTAGGGTTTGACACCTCTCAGTTACCCTCAACTTGCTTTAGCCCATCAGCTGAAATGGTTTGTTGGGTTTTGGCCACTATGAGTGCTACAGCTTCTTGAAGCCACAAGTGAGAGTTAGGTAAACCAGGTAGACACCAAAAATGAAGAGCAATCCAAAAAGAGCTAGGCAGCCTTCATACCAGATACTAGTTTTCCCTGAATGCATACTGTACCATCAAAAAAAGTCTGTAGTTCTTTGAAAATGATAGTTGAAAGGAATTATCACATAATTTTTAAAATTATGAGCTTTGAAATAAAATTCAATTTATAATATTAGGTTTACATTATAGAATTAAATATAGCATCAATTATGTTATATTACATATAGCATAGTACATTAGGGTTAATTACTTGGAAGGAGGAAAAACTGTTTTCAGTAGGAGCTATCTAGTCCACATTTAGACAAAAAAAAAAAAAGTTTCACATGAAAATGCTTGCCAATAACTGAAAATTTCACTATTCACTGAAACCTCAAAATAGGACCAATATACTTGGATAATAATAGCATCTATCTCTCAGGGTTGTTGTGAGGATAAAATGAGATCATAGTTATAAAGTTCTTGTCATGATGCCTGGAGCATAGTAGGTATTTAAAAAAAAAAAAAGGTACTTATTTCCTTCCTTCCTTCCTCTAATCCTATCATCAATAATAAGATTAGCAATGGTTTCTATTGCTAATGTGCAGCCCTGAAAATACAACATAAAATAAGACCTAGAAATGAAGTCTCAATACACATCCAGAAATCATGGAATCATAGTGCTATGGTGTTGGAAGGAATTAGACAGTGTCTAATCCCTCCATTGCATAGACAATGGAAAAATCTGACAATCTCTAGATTTTCCCAGCAGGGAATCAACCATGTCTATGTGATTAAATATTTTCAATATAGATGAATCTCAACTTAATGGAACTCTCATTATGTGGGTGTATATGCACATATCCATAAATACACACACATACACATGCACACACACACACACATTAAAGACTGGTTCTTTGCACTATTAAATTTCACTTTGTCAAAAATTGCAAATTTTCTTCTAGCAAATGGTTTTTCTAGGGGGTATAAAATATAATTTAATTTACAAATATTAGGTTTACATACCAGAATTCAATATAACATTGATTGTGTTATATTACAAACAGTACAGTACATTGGAGTTAAATACTTGGAAGGAGGGAGAACTGTTTTCACTAGAGGCCATCTTGTCCATATTTAGACAAAAAAAATTTTTCAAATGAAAATGCTTGCCAATAACTGAAAATTTCACTATTTTACTGAAATCTCAAAATAGGACCAATATACATGAGACTAGGAACCTTAAATTTTGTGAAAATTGATCAATAGATGCTTCTATTTACTAACACATATATCCTTTCCAAATCGATGTATTGGAAGTTTGCATTTAAATATATGTTAACTTATAAAGGGGATGCAGCTAATGGCCTAAATTGTGACTAATGTTGAGGTTAGTGAGCCAATCAGTAGTAACTACAGTAGTGTTCTGTACTTCAATCCCAAATGATGAGGCAAATTTAGTGAAAATAATACTGAAAATTTCTGTTTGCTGCTTCTGATTAGCCAAGGTATATATTCAATTTTGAAATTATATTATGGTGGGGCAGCTAGGTAGCACAGTGGATAGAGACAGCCCTGAAGTCAGGAGGACCTGAGTTCAAATCTGGCCTCAGCCACTTGTGTGACCCTGGACAAGTCACTTAACCCCAATTGCCTCAGGGGAAAAAATTATAATATGGCAGTTAGCATTCAAATAATCACTGAGTGCAAACTAACTATTTCATAGTCAGCCAGCCCTAAACTATGCTTGATATCTCCCAATCTTCATCCCATATTGCAAATTAGGCTTTTTTTTTTTTCTTCTAAAAGGTATTAAATCTATCCTTAAGACTTATCTGGCTTAAAAGGCTTGCTTCGTGGTTGCCTGCATACATAACAACCATGAAGCCCTCTAGGTGCTCTTAGACATTTAGCTAGCTGACCACCATGGGCACTTCAGAGGCAGGCAAGCTTTATTCAAGTGAATCTTCTTGTGGTATCCTGGATGCATATTCTTCTGGGTATCCTTCTCAAGAACTCTCATGATTAAAAATGAACAGTGCATTGTGGGAAAGACCAGGAGAGTCCATGCCCTCTTTTTTTGGGTAAATAATCAACTTGGTTTTAGAAGTGCAATTGGAGAACGGATATTGATGAGGGAGCAAATAAAAACTCACCTACCTTATTTTCCTTAGCCTTTGTATCTCACCCATTTATCTATCATAGATACTTGTCATATTCCCTGATGCCCCAAGAGGGAGAGGAAGGAACATGCATTTATTAAATAACTATATGCCAGGCACTATTTATATGTTTTACAATATTATCTCATTTGATTATTTTATTCTCACAAGAATTATTATCTTCCATTTTATAGTTGAGGAATCTGAAGCTAAAAGGTGAAGTGGCTTGCCCAGCATCACACAACTAGTAAGTTTCTGATGCAAAATTTGAACTCAGGTCTACCTTTCTCCAGGTCCAGCATATCTACCATTCACTATGTCACCTCGTTGCCTCATATATTATCACTGGCTTCCCAACTCTAACTCTGAGAATAGTAATCAAGTTATATTATTGCTACTGGAAAAGATCTAACAATCAAAAACCCCATAAGTCAACATAACATTCCCATCATTTTCCAAATCAAAGTTCTCTGTCATTACCACCCTGTATATGTTATAGTCCCCTGTTAAAATGTAAGCTTCAGGGGCAGCTAGGTGGCACAGTGGATAGAGCACCAGCCCTGAAGTCCGGAAGACCTAAGTTCAAATCTGGTCTCAGACACTTAACATTCCCTAGCTGTATGACCGTGGGCAAATCACTTAACCTCAATTGCCTCAGCAAAAAATTAAAAATAAATAAATAAAATGTAAGCTCCAGCTACCTTCTCTACTCCTTTTCAGGAGTAGAGTTGGGGTTTGCCATAATATAAATTACTTACATAATACCAAGTGTTTTTTTATGCATTGATTAGATTTGCAGAGTTTTTTCTTTTATTACTTTCTTGCTTTTGTTATAATGCTTTGGGAATGGTACATTATAAAGAAGGGAAATTAAATGATTAAAAGCTAAAATATCAAGCTAGTAGTTGTTTTCCTTGGTAAGCAATAAATAAAACTGCAGAGCACCTTCTTACATTGATTATGTCACCATTTTCCCTTTTGCCCATAATTTAAAAAAAAAATTGTTCTTGATAGATGTATTCAAAGGCAAGTTAATTAGATTACATCAGGACTTCCTTATCATATAAACATATATACATATATATGTGTGTGTATGTGTGTGTGTATACACACACACATACACATTGGCAGCAAACATCCTCCTTTATATGATAACCAGGTATTCAATTTCAATCAGCTTTTTCAGGGTCAACAAGAGATTTTTTTTTATGATGATTAAAGTAACCATAGACATAATTACTTCTATTGTGTCTAGACATAAAGGGAAGCTTAGACAATTATCCCAATTATGAAGTAATATGAATGCTAAAGGCTATTTGAGGTGGGAGAGACATGCTCTGCATGAACTCTTCATTTTAGTCAGCCATGCTGAGAACAGAACTTGTTGCCTACTAGCAGAAGCTGAAACAAATAAATATAAAGCCTTTGGCAGAGAAGAGAAGTCGTGTATATCAATGCAATACATTCATTATCCAAAACAAAAGTCACAGCTTAAAACTTGAGACTTGCTAGGTTGGAATGAGCAAAGCCTGAGATATGAGAGCATTTGCAGTCAGCAGTATGTTTAAGTGATCTGAAGCAAAATCCTAGAAGTATAGTAACTTTTACCTAAACTAGTATTCCTAAAAACACACAATTATAAAGACCTCAGTAGGTACAGAAAAAATAGTTTACAAAAACTTTTCTGGGAGAAGTGTTTCTGGCACGCTTATTCTTATTCCCTTCTTGTTCATTCCCATTTTCATTGATCAGTTTTTTGGGGGGGAGAGAGACTTTCTTGGCAAAGATACTGAAGTGATTTGCCATTTCTTGCTTTCTACAGCTCATTTTACAGATGAAGAAACTGAGGCAAACAGAGTTATATGAGTCACACAGCTGGGAAGTGTCTGAGACCAGATTTGTACTCTGGAAGATAAGTCTTCCTAACTCCAGCTCAGTGGTCTATCCATTTGGCTCTGTTACACCACCTAATTGCCCATAATTTAACTTGTCTTTGAAGACATTTATCAAGCACAAATTTTTTCTTTAATTATGGACTAAAGGGAAAATAGTGATATAATTCCAATTCCCACTCCCCAATTCATCATCTCATGCCCAAATTATCCTAAAATTTTCCTGACCAGTGTCTAGTTCCAATCTCTCTACCTATTGGCATCAGACTAATTTTCCTTAAACATTATTTTTCTCAAATCATCTTCTTATTGAAGTGGCTTCAGCAAATCTGAAAAGTATCCAGCTGCAAATCTAAACTTTTATCTTTCAAGATCTTTATAATCTGCTTCCAGCCCATCTGTACAAATTTTTTCCTGTTGCTTCAAAATATACACACTTCATTTTATTCAGACCTTGACTTTCTTCCACATGTGCCATATCCAGTATATTTCTCTATCTTCAATGTTCATTCTTCTGTCTCTGTCTAAATAAATCTTAGTTCAAGACCCAGTCTAAGACTCAAAGTATTGTTGCTGAGATCTTATGTATTAATGTACATAAAAAAATTAAACTATAAAAGACTATAAATCTGAGGTTTTAATAACAATTAACTTTACCTTTGTATATTGATTAATGATAATAATATCAATATTTAAATTTAAGACCACTAAGAATATTAGATGTCCATATAGAAATTTTTTTCAATAAAACATAAGTAACAGTAATATTATAGCAAAATCTAGCATTTTCATGGAAGAATTTTAATCTCAGTATGGTTCTGATCAAGGGCAACTAGGTGGCACAGTGGAAGAGTAGTGGAATCAGGAAGAATCATCTTTATGAGTTCAATTCTGGCCTCAGATACTAGCTGTGTGACCCTAGGCAAGTCACGTAACCCTGTTTGCCTCAGTTTCCTCATCTGTAAGATGAGCTGGAGAAGTAAATGGCTAACCCAAATGAGGTCATGAAGAGTTAGACATGACTTAAAAAAAGTGACCTAATAATGACAAATGGTTCTGATTAGTTGTTTTTGTTACTTTGTGGAGGCAATTGGAATTAAGTGACTTGCTCAGGGTCACACAGCTAAGAAATATTAAGTGTCTGAGGTCATATTTGAATTCAGGTCCTCCTGACTTCAGGGCTGGTGTTCTAGCTGCTCCTCTGATTAGTTTTAAATTCCTTATCACAACTCTTAAACTTGTAGCTACCAAATGTAACTAATGTAGCTACCAAATAAACTAATGCAATTTTAGTTTCTTGCTAATAGGAATAATGGCTTTTATAAGGAAAGCCAAAGTAGCATTCTATTATGTATCAATCAAACAATAGTTGAAGTGCTACATTTAGTTCTAAGCACCACACTTTCAGAGGGACAGTTACCTTATAATGTATCCAGTGGAGAGTGGTGATGAGGGGACTTAAAACCATGTCAAATGAATAATGTTTGGAGGAATGGGACATAATTAATGTAGAAATGGATTCAGAGAGCCTTGAAAACTCTCTGATACTGAAGGATTTTGTTTGTTTGGAGAAAGAATCAGATATTTTGTGTTGATCCAATGGGTGGAATTAGGAACAATGTGTAAAGTGTGTGGAGAGAGATTTGGGCCCAATATGGAAAGACTCTATAACAATTAGAACTGTTTTC
Source organism: Myrmecobius fasciatus (assembly GCA_023553655.1). Lineage (NCBI taxonomy): Eukaryota > Metazoa > Chordata > Mammalia > Dasyuromorphia > Myrmecobiidae > Myrmecobius > Myrmecobius fasciatus. The sequence goes on along the minus strand of JAJPUD010002025.1, from coordinate 291,372 downwards.
AAGTAAGATGAGAGAATTTGTTAAATAGGGAGAACCTGGTAATTAAAGACAATTTTTTTTTTCAAAAAAGAGATGATCACGTCTCAACAAAACACAACTGAGAGAGAATTTCTACATGGGTTAGCAAGTAGGAACCATATAATCTCTAAGGTCTTTTCCTACTCTAAGATGCTATGCTTCTTTTTCAAGGCACTAAATTTATTCTTCTAATTATTTAAAGGAGTTAGTGTGATTTGTAAATAGACAAAATTATACCCATTCTCAATTTTGTCCTAGATATTTCTGATTATATCTATTTGCAATTTTTGCCATCATTACAATTTCAACTTTACAAGAACAGTAGTCAAACGTCTTCCTCCTGTTCTTTACCTACTACCAGTGAATGGTTGAGATTGTCTCTTTTTATCATTCAAACTGGATGGCAGATTCCTTAACTGAGATCAAAATTATAATCATGGGGGCAGCTACGTGGCACAGTAGATAGAGCACCAGCCCTGAAGTCAGGAGGACCTGAGTTCAAATCTCAGACACTTAACATTCCCTAGCTGTGTGACCCTAGACAAGTCACTTAACCCTAATTGCTTCAGCAAAAAAGCAAAAAGAAAAAAAAGAAAAAAATTATAATCATGAAAGTTATACATTAACAGTATTACCATACATTATTAAAATTTGTACTTAGATATTATATTATTAAGGAAATGAAGACCCAGGAATAATTTGGTTCCTTTACAGACTTGGTGCTATTTGGTGCAAGGGATATCCTGTGCAGCATAACCCCAGTCTCAATACACTGCTTTCCCAGGCTTCAATATGGCACATAGATATCCCTCCACTTCATCATTTGGAGTCATCTAACCTTCAAACCTCAGACCAAAGCTAGTGCTACTCTACCCTTCCTTCCCTCCCTGACTCAAGTTTTTATGTGCTATATCTTTTTCCAATCTGAATATCTTGAACCCCTGATCCCTGTCAGAGATATTCGAGGCAAGAAGGGATTTCCCCCTCCCCCTGTTCTTCGATACTACAGAAAAATGTTGATGTAGATATATTTTTTTTCACATGAGCTCTTTTTGTCATTGACATTCTTGGTATATGTGCCTAGTAGTGCGGTCTCTGGAACAAAGATTATAGACATTTTAGCATACTTAGTGATTTTAATAGCATCTTTCTACAACAGTAATTTAGACAATCAAGAAACATCTCTGCTTTGTAATATATATTTTTGTGATAAGTAGAGCCATGTTGCAGTGTGTTGCCTATATCTTTGCCTTTCCAATTCTTTCAATTTAATATATTATCAATCAATCAATAACATGTGTTAAATGCCTGATATATGTATAATATACACATAGGCACTGTACTAAACACTATGTTGCATTTTTGGTAAAGCTGCAAAATGCTGTTGGAAGGGTTAAAATAGGAGAAATTTTTAAAATGAAACATCAACAATTTTCAGATTTACAACCAAGAGAGTAATTTAAAATACAATCTAATCCTGAACTCAAAAGGACAGATAAATATGACCAAAGATCTATGAATTCTTCTGAGAAACTTTATTTGCTCTTAAATTTTCTCTACAAAAAGTTTAGGTCATCCCTTAAAATTCAACAGGAAGTTATAAAAACTGGAGTATTTGCCATAGCATAACTAAATTTTAAAATCCACTCCTTTATAGTCTCCAAACATTTCAATTAACCTTGCTTACAAAAATTACCCAGAAAAACTAAAGGTTTTTTTTTAAACCTTACTTATTTGAATTTATTTCAATAAATTTTAATTAAGCTGTTATAATCAAGAGATTTGATCAAGTCATCAAGCTTTTACTAAATATCCACTGTGTGCCTAGCATCATGCAAAGGGATACAAAGAAAGGAAAAATATAGTCTCTGTTTTCAAGGAACTCACAATCTAATGGTTGGATCAAGGAGAGAAGGGGAGACAGGATTAATATGCAAACAATTATATATATACATTATAAGGGCAGGGGTATCCATAAATGCATCTTGCAAAAAAATGAGATTTTAGCTTAAAATTAAAGTAAGCAAGAAAAGTCAGGCAGCAGAAATGAGGAGGGAGAGAAGTCCAGGCACAGAGTTCAGCCAGTGAAAATTCTGAGTTGGAAAATAGAGTCTCATAAAAAGAAAAGGAAGAAGTCTCTTGTCACTGGATCGTAGAGTTCGGGGAGGGCAGAGAAGTATAAGAAAATTGGATCAAGAAACAAGAATTCAGATATAGCCTCCATGCTTTTTTATGACAGAGGAAATGTTAGCTAAGTTCAGAGGTATGCTGGAGTCAACTTTAAGCAGATCTTGAGACATACTTCAATGTAAACATCAGATACCTCAGAGATATACCTCAAATATTACAAATCAGGACTTCATTATGTTATTATTAATTGGTTAGACTTTAAAAAATGATGGAATAAAAATCACAACCATGATTAAACTTAAAAGTGTGTTTTGTGTGTGTATGTGTATGAATATATGTGTGTATATGTGTATGCCAGTTGTAAATATTTATTTACCAGCATGCCTCTGATACTTTGCTAACACATCCCAGAAAACTCCAGATAATGAGCCTACAGTAGCTGACAATGATGGAAATGATCCTGGAAAAATTCTACCTTCCTCAAAGAGCATACAAGCAGAAGTCTTTACTTGTGCTTTAATGACAGCAATGAAAAGCAGCTCAAAAATCTAAAAAAAAAAAAAAAAAAAAAACTTCTAAATGAGCTAGTACCAAAAGGCTCTTTATATCATAAGCATTGCATTATTCAAACATGTAATGAAATTCCAAGAAACATCAGATGCTGCAGGTACATGAAGATAATTTTGTTTTTATAACCAATTTCAGGCAGATAAATACTAGAATCCTTTCCAATTTCTCCCCCATGAAACTGAAGTGTCACCAAGATTTACAGCCCCCTCAAGTTCTCTTTTCAGAGGAACATTCATTTACATAAACAGATAATTCCAGATAAAAATTTCCATTAGACAAAGGTGAAATGGATCAATTTTCTCTGCCAAGACAAATCTTAAATCTTGAACAGATAGGGTCATTATCACACCAGGCCCATTTCAGAAATAATGTATTTTTAAAAAATCAGCCGATAGCAGTCATTTCCAGGTTTCCAATTATCTTTAAGAAAAGCTTATTCTGTGGACAATAAAGCACATTACTGCACAATATGATACAGTCCATAAAGATCACAATGTTTTATGAAAGGTTAAAGAAAGCTCAGCATATTTAGGGAAATGTCATAACCCACAAAGTCTTTCAAGACTTAGGTGAAATTACACAGAGGCTCTGCAAATATTGTGCTAGAGGAGACCATAGGCTCCTTTTTGGGAAGCAAAACAGGACTTTGAGAAGCATATGATATGAAAATGATTCTTTGGAAAACCCTAAGTCTCAGGAAAATGGAACTTAACCATAAAATGGCAATAATAATGGCAGCTAGTATGTGTAAAGAGCTTTAAAGGTTTTCAAAGCACTTTATTTTGTTTGAATTTCACTTCCAACCCTGGGAAGAAGACCCTTTTATTATCATCCCTACTACAAATGAGAAGACTGAGGGTGAGCAAGATTAAGTTACTTGCCCAGGGTCACAGACCTAGTAGGAAAGGTTTGAATTCAGGTCTTTCTGATTCCAATTCCAATACCTATTCATTGTAACACCCACCTGCCAACCATAAGATACTATTATTTTTTGTCTGTTTTGGAAAGGGGACAGGGCCACCTTTGCATTGGTTTTTCTGCTGCAAATTCTCTTTTCATCAGTCAATTGAAATGTTTTTCCCCCTTTCTTTGGACATAAGTTTTTATGTATTAATTTTCTCCCCACTTTTCTTTTTGTATAGCAAAAGCAATGAGAGTTACTTATCCTTCTGCCTCCACATCTTACCTATGTGAGAAACAATTTTGTTTGTTTGGAGGGATAATCAAGTTTATTATGTTTGGGAATTGCAATGGGGCCAGATTGGTGAGTCAGGTTTTTGGTAGGGCTAAACCACAAGCTGATGGAGACCTGATTAAGCAGGAATCATGGTTACCAGCAAGGATCCAACAGTAGACATAACCAAGAGATGCAGGGGTATTGACAGCTCAATAGATAAAAGGTTGAGGGAGGCCTGAGCTGTAGGCTGGTCATAATCAGACCAGCATTGACAACTAGCATGTTGTCCCACCAAGAGTAAGCAGGAGCAAAGGAAATCTTGACATTGAGCTAAAGCAAATAAATCTCCTTCAACGGGAAAGAGCCAACTAGAGCCTATTACCACTAGACTTTTAGGGGATCTGTCCTCTCAGGTATGGATGCCTCATTATAAAGTCTATGAGGGCTAAATGTCATCTGGACCTCCTTTAGGGATTTCAGGCTCATTTAAGAGTTTTGACCTCTGGATCTCAGAATTATATGGCTGTGGGACTGAGATTCTACACCATGTCCATGTTCCCCACTCATACTTTCCCACCTCCCTCCTAAACAGGTGACTGGTACCTTTCTCTATATCTTTTTAGGGTCAGAATTGATCATTGCAATTGGGGTGGGAGTGGGGAACATGGGATTGTTTACATCATTGTACCGTGCTTATTTTTTTCTGTTTCTCCTTACTTCATTCTGTATCAATTCATATAAATATTCCTCTGTTTCTCAGACTTCTTCATATTCATTGTTTCTTATGGCCCATTATATTCACATGCTATAATGTGATTAGCCATTCCCCAATCACTTTGCTTCCAATTTTTTCAATTCCATTGTGTCTTTAAAACAAATATCCATGAAGGGATGCCCATCAATTGGAGAGTGGCTGAATAAATTATGGTATATGAATGTTATGGAATATTATTGTTCTGTAAGAAACGACCAGCAGGACGATTTCAGAGAGGCCTGGAGAGACTTGCATGAACTGATGCTGAGTGAAACGAGCAGAACCAGGAGACCATCATGCACAGCAACAACAGTATTACATGATGATCAATTCTGATGGACATGGCTCTCTGCAATAAAGAATTGTCTCAAACTAGTTCCAGTTGTTCACTGAAGAAAACCATATACACCCAGAAAGAGGGACATGAAATATGGACCACAACGTAACATTTTCATGATCTCTATTGACATTTGCTTGCATTGTGTTGCCTTTCTCTGATTCTTTTTTTTTTTCTTGTAGATAGGATTTTTCTTGCATAACTTCTCAAGCATTTCAACATTATTAACATGTAGTGGACTTCCTGCCATCTGGGGGAGGGGAGGGGACTGGGGGTAAAATTTGTATTGGAAAGCTTTGTAAAGATCAAGGTTGGGGAACTACCCATACATATGTTATACAAATAAAAAGCTTAAAAAAAATAAATAAATAAAATAAAATTAAAAAATAAAAAATAAAAAATAAAAAAAAAAAAAACAAATATCCATAGTAGAAAAGCCAGGAACCAGGGTAGAGAAGTAACTTGATAAAAATCAATAGATTAAGAAATCAAAGCTATAGGCCAAATAGATAAAAAGAGGAAATAGAAACAGAGCTCAGGAAAGAAGTCAAAAGCCTGAGGCATGCCATAATAGGGGACTTCAAATAACTGCTCAAATGCTGAAATTTTTTCTCCTTGTCAATACAGAGAAGCTAATCATTTATCAGTTTGTCTTGATGATAATTTCATACTTTCACAGCCCCAAGAACCAACCAAGTGAAATTTCTGACACCAGATCTTATTCTCACCAATGAAAAGAAATTTATTGCTGAAGTAGAAATGATGGAAAGTTTAGAGTTCCTCCCCAAGCATGTGAAAAAGAAGAAAAGGAAAATTCAGAAATTGTTTGATAAATACTCTTGATTCTAGTAAAGCAGATTTCAAAGAGTTCAAAGGGTTCCTATCAATTGGCAGGAACCTAGTGGATTAAATTTCTATGGGGAAAATCATCCCAAGAGTTATGACAGGTTTTCAAGAATTAAATTATAAAGACACAAAGAAAAAGACTTCTAGTAAGGAGAAAAATGAAGGAAGGAAGGTTTAAAGAGATTGATTTAGAAGTACATAGAAACTGTTGACCATAGAAATAGGAAAGGTCATGCATGGAAAATGAAACCAAGTAAAGACATGGAGGATAAATATAAAAGGATAACATGTTTCTACAAAAAGAGTATTAGAAGTGCTAAACTAAGAATGAAAAGAGAATAATAAGAAACAATGACCACAAAAAAGATCATATTTTGAGCTATATTGGGTAGCAGGAAGAAGAATAAAAGAAAGGCTAGCACTGCCACTTAAATACATGAGATGATGATAATACACAATGGAAAAAGGAATAGTCACTTATCTTTGATTTTACTTCTGTTTTCAACACCAAGAAGATTGATCTTTGTACTAAAACAGACAGAAGAATCAATTAAATCCTTTATTAAGCACCTGCTAAGTGACAAGAACTATGCTAGATTCTGGGGATACAAACATAATCAATGAAATAATCCATACTTGAAAAGAGCTTATAAATTCTAACAGGGGAGACAATAAGTATACATACAATTATATCCATAATAAATATAAATATTGGGAGAAAATTAGGCAAGGCTTTATAAAGAAGGTGTAGTGTAGGCTCTGTCTTAAAGGCAGAGAAGCAGCTAATGAGGCATGTAGCATATAGTGGGTATTTAATAAATGTTTACTGATTAATTGATTGAAAATATGCTAAATTGAGAGATGAAGTGACAGGAAGTGTGTATACAACACACCGCAAAGTCAACACTACATGATAAATAGTGTGTTCTTTTCAATATGAGTATGTTAGTGGCCCAGCAAGCAGAATCATTAGTTTCTTTCAGTACCCTGACAGATTATTGCAACAGAAGGCAGAAATAATTCAAATACAAAATTGAGATCACACAGGATTTTATTACAACTATTATAAAGAAGAAGGAAGAAAAAAAATGGATTCTAGAGAATTTTTAAGAATTCCTAATGAAAAGACCAGAGCTAGATAGAAGGAACATAAAAACATAGGAAGCAAAGAAATTTCAAAAGATAATACATTTAAATAACTGAGAAGGTTAAATGATGAAGTGCATATGTTTTAATAGGGAAGAAGAGTAAAGATCACTTGAGAATCCTCCTGTCTTCAAGCATCATGGATAGAATAAAGAAAAACACAGGGTCTGAATATTGTTTAGTTTTGTTTTGTTGATATTAAGAAAAGAAAGAAAAGGAAAGAGAAAAAGGGAGAAATGAAGAATACAAGGAAGAACTTACCATTTCTCATAAGGGGATCCTTGAGAAAAATTTGCAAACATGGAAGAGTAGTTTAGGGAAGAAGGCATCTTGTGAACCTCATTCTCACTTGAACTGAACAAAAGAAAAGAGAAAACCCACAAAAGATTTCTTGTAGAAACACATTAAATTCAACGGAGAAATATGTGAGAAGAAAGGTTTCAGGAAAGTGTAGAAGTGGAATAGAAATAGTCACAAAGAAAGGTTCAATTTAGGTGGAATGATCATAAAAGGGGAATTAAGTGAAAAGGGAAAATATAAAAACCAAAGAGATTGGTGTCAAAGATAAAGGAAAAGAGAAGAGAAGGATCAGAATATTTTAAACAGAAGTGACTATTATAATTTCTATTTCTTTTCTTTCCCCCATATTTTTCTTCTTCATAAAAGAGCAAAGAGGGGAAGAATTAAAAAGGATATATTAAAGAAAAATATATATATAATTAATATCCATAACCATGAATGTGAATAGAACAAACTCACTCATAAAAATGCAAATATATTAGAAAGCAGAATCCCAATCCAATAATATGTGATATACATGAAACATATTTGAAATCAAAAAAGTCACATTGAGTTAAAATGAAGGGTTAGAGAAGAATTTATTATGCTTCAATTGAAAAAAAAAATCAGACATGACAATGATGATCTCCAACAAGACAATAGAAAAAACCATCATGGTTAAAAGACAATGGCACATATAAACTACATTATGCTTGAAGGTGCCATAGATAAAGACATCATATAAGTATTTCATATATATATATATATGCATATGCAGTAGATGACATAGAATCTAAGTATTTAAAAGAAGAGTTAATTAAATTAAAGGGAGAAATTGATATACTTGAATTGTGAGTTCCTTGAGGCACATTTAAGATGTTCCTCAAAGCACATCTTTAAGAACTTTAAGATAGTCTGAATTGAAAGCTAAAACAGTTGAGGATTCCAATATTCCCCCTTTCTGATCCAGACTAATCTGAAATTAAAAAACTGAAAAAGTTTTAGAAAAAAATAACTAAGATAGATCTTTGATAATTATATAATAGAAATAAAAAAGAATATAAACATTCTTTCAATTTTCCATAGGATCAACAGAACTTTATCAAATATTAAATGAAAAGTTAATTCAGATATCCAATAAATTGTTTACAAAACCAACAAAAGAAGGCATCTTACAAAATTTATTCTGTTTTACAAATGTGGCCCTGACACCTAAGCCAAGGAGAGATGAAACTAAGCATGAAACTGATACAATATCTCTATAGGTGATTGATGCATTGAAGCATGATAAATGATATTGATGCAAAAAAGGCTTCAACAGACCATTTAAAAGATTTTGTGTCATGGCAAGATTGGATTTAAACCAGCATTATAGGATTGGTTTAGTATTAGGAAAATTATAAGCATAATTTACTTTGCCACACAAAAAAATCATGTGATTGAAAATTATATGACAATATCAGTAGATACAAAAAACTTGAAAAAATTAAACATGTATTTGGGGGGTTAATTTTTAAATATAGAAGTAAATGGACTTCTTACTATAATAATGAATATCTCCTAAAAATTATAAATTATGACAATCTTTAATAATGCATTTCCATTAAGATCAGGAGAAGTAAACTATCTGTTGTGATCTCTAATACTTAATATAGTCATAGTATTCAGTGTTTTCTACATAAAATCTTTCTTGAATTCCCCAACTGCTAAAACCTTATAGTTATTCTATTTATATTTCTTAAGAACATACTTACATATGTATTTATGTACATTTCCTTTCCTGTTAGATTATGAGCTCCTTGTGAGAAGACATTATTCCATTCATTATATTTCTATTCCCATACCCTAGAAAAGTATCCATAAAACATTTTGTTATTGTCCAGTTGTTTCAGTTGTGTTTAACTCTTCATGGGATTTTCTTGGCAAAAATAGCAAAATGATTTGCCATTTCTTTCTCCAGCTCATTTTTACAGATGAGGAAATTTAGGCAAAGTTAAGTGACTTGTCCAAGGTCACACAGCTATAAATGTCTAAGGCCAGATTTGAACTCACAAAGATGAGTCTTCCTGATTCCACAACCAGCACTCTAACCCTTCTATTACCTAATAGGTAAATGGGTGTTGATTGTTCTGTCCTTTTTAGTGCAAAAAGCTGCTTCCTTGGTATTAACAATGGAAGCAAAATAAAAAACTCAAGCAGTAAATAAAATTGTTTCTCTTTAAATTTTTCTTTTTTAGTATTATGACCTTAACAAAATCCTCAAATTTGAACCTTTTGCACAAATATGTTAACAGTTGTTTGTGTGCTGAGGACAGTAACCACTGTCTCTCACTCTTCCACTCTCAGTTCTGCACCTTTATATGAAATCAGAACAGAATTAGTCCTAGGGGAATCTGATCCCTTAAAAGAATGATCAGACTCCTTTTTGATACTTTTTGATTTCAAACTTCTGAAAACAGCAGTTTTTGTTTTTCTTCCCTGATAGTTAATTTACATGGAGCACCAGTCCTAAGAAAAATAGTTACTCCAACTTGAAATTCTGTGACAGATGTTTTTCATTTTCAATGACATGTTGTAGTACTCTATAACAACATATATATCAGAAATGTTCCAAATTCAAATATAGACAAGAAGATGAGAACTTGGTTACTAACTATAAATTAAGCTAGAGTTCACAAAAAGGACCTAGAATCTGAACCCGGAAAGATCAGAGCAGAGGCAGAAGTAAAAGCACAAATTTCAGAACTTTTTCAGTGTAGTTTAAAGCTAAAAATGATAGACACAACTGTTATTGTTAAAAAAAAGAAAGAAAAAAGAAAAGAAAGTCCAGATGAATAGAAAAATAAAGATGTAGAAACTCCAAGTCACCCAGCAGATCAACTTGGATGTTTTAGATAGCATGTTCAGTGAGGTATTAATCAAACACCGAGAGGATCATCTCAACTTAGTAGTGAAAAAATCAAGGAATAACTATGGGCAGTTCTATGGACAGAAAAAGGATGCTGAAATTTACAATTCTAAAATTGTGAGGTACTTTGGGCACAATTGTTTTTCTTACTCATGTGCCTCCTTGTCAGGTTTCTGTGTGTTCTCACTCTTCTTCACATATAATCAATGCTTTGCTGAAAAGTGTGACCCAAGTTTGGGTGTACATTGTGATGAATTTATTTTTCTTTCATCTGTTTCAGAATATGAATACCTGGAAAGTTATTTCTTTTCCTTTGTTGTTACATAAATGGTTATGCTTAAGATATAAGGCATGTCACAATGAAGTGTATAAATGGAAATATAAATGCAATTGATTAAGGGTTAAGATGGAAAGAAACAGACTTGTTGAGTATAACTATGTGGTGTTCCTTTTCTGGAAATCGAAGTCTTCCAAAATGAGAGCAAATTGCACAGAGTAAGCCATCCCAGTAAATGTCCACAAAGTCTATGGTAGAAGTAGGAGATTTTAGAATGTGGATGGTCTCCCCATCCATGTATTAATATTAGAATTAATTATTCTATACATGTTTAATAGAATTTCCTTTTAAATACAACTGGTCTGTGATTTCTATTTTTTTTTTTTTTTTGTCTTTTGGGAGCTCCTTTATTTATGGCTTGCACAATTTCTTTTTCTAAGAGTAATTATTTAATTCACTATTCTTTTTTCTGTTAAGCTAAATAATTTATGTGTTTTAAACATTTATCCATTTTTCTTATGTCATCAGTTTTAGGCACATAATTGTACAAAATAGTTTATAATGGTTTTCTTTATGGTCTCTTCATTTACTATTGTTTTTTTCAAACAAAACAGCTCCTGCTCTTATTTATCAAGTCAATCATATTTGAATTTTTTTTTCTTCTTTTAATTTTGTTTACTTTGGCTTTCAGAAATATATATATACATACACATGTATATTTGTTTTTATTTAGGGTTTTTTAATTTATTGTTTTTTAAGTTTTTTTTAGTTACATCCTGAAATCATTGACTTGTTCTATTTGATGATGAAAGTATTAGGAAATATAAAAGTTTCCCTAAGGACTTCAGTCCAAATATTTTAGCCTGTTGTCTCATTTTTGTCATTTTCTTTAATAAAATCATCAATTGATCTTAACATTTGTCCTTTCACCTAACCAACTTTTTAGAAATAATTTATTTAGTTTTCATTAATTTAAATCCTTTCTTCAAATTATCTTTATTGATTGATTATAGTTTTTATTACATGGTTAATTTTTAACGGTGCACCTTTATTATGCCTTTTTAAGTTTCCAATTATTGATCATCAAAAATATATCATAGTCATCATTAGTAAAATTCTACTCAGATACATTGAGGAACCCAGCTATTATTTTTTTGCTATCTTTTTTTCTGTGCAATTTAATTAGATTATCTTTAAGGATTTAAAGGCCATGCCATTTAGTACAAATATATTAAATATTTATATTATTCCATTCTTGATAGTACCTTTAAATATAATGTAGTTTCTTCCATGACCTTATCTTTTAGGCATAGTTATTTTTTCTGTTATTTTGTCTGAGAACATTACTATCACCTCTAATGTTTTTTTAATTAGACTGAGACAAAATAGATTTTGCTCTGAACCCATTATAACTCTGTTAATCTTTAATGATTTAAATGTGCTTTTTTTCAATTATCATTTTTTTATTTCTGTTTTTTTAATTCTTTCTTCTACCTTTCAGTTTTATGAGTGAGTTCATCCCATTCACATTCATAGTTGTGGTTATTAATTGTATGTTTCTCTCCATTAAATCCTCTTACAATTTTTTCTCTCCCACCAAGCTGAAGTTTGTTGTTCTGGTGACTAGCTTCACTCCTTGCCCACTACTTTCCCTTTAAACCTTTCTATTTTCTCTCCCTGTCCCCTCCTCTTTATCTGTTGAGTTTAATATATTTCTATATCACAGAGTGTATGTCTGTATGTATGTTTGTGTGTTTTCGAATCCTCCTTTGACTGATTTTTAGTCTCAAGAACAAATATCAAATTAAATCTTTAATGTTTCAAAGTGTTAATGTTTGCCTGCAAGAGAAATATGCCCAAATTCCTTTTATCTATCAAGGGATCAGGGCCATTCCTTTTGCAATTTTTGGTTAACTAAAAGGCTGTCTTCTTTTAATATTGACCTCACCTGGCCAAAATTTGATTTGTGGAATAATAATATTAACTGTTTGGCATTCCTCAGGGAAAAAAACAAAGAAAGTTTGAGTTTCCTAAAGTGATTTATAATTTGTCCACCTCCCTAGTTAACTATGGAAGGTAGGATTTCTCTGTTGTCTAGTTTTCTTGGTTACCTTGGTGATATGCAAATCTGACTCTCAAAAGTCCACTGTGAATGCTTTAAATCTAGTTAGCTCTATAATCTGACTTAGTTTACTTATAGAGTCAATTTAAGGAGCTCTATCCTCTTAAGGGATATATAAAATAATGACTCTGCTTAACCAAATTTGTTCAAATTTTATGACATTAAAGGAAACATGGAATTGTAATTATTGTAATACTCAAAACCAAAGTACATTTTATTTTCTTTTATTAGTTTAAGTCCCCTGCTTTAAAGTCCTTGAGACTTATATAGATTCATCCCTCTATGAAACATTGGGAAAAGTTTGTCAATAATCTGGCCACTACCCCACCTTATTAAAGTAATTCCATCCAGTTCTAGATGAGAATAGGTATTGAGGAGGATAACATTGAGTCAGGTTATTTTAATGAATTTTGAAAACATAACTTACCTTTCTGCAGGTATAATTATGCTTTTGCTAATATGAGAAGCTAAGACTTTCAGCCCCAAAAGGAGAATCATGGGAAAGCACTTTATTATTTATCCTTTATTCATATTGATGAGATCTTCAATGTTAGATGTGGTTAGTAGATGATGAGGTCTTCATTGTTAGGTGTGGTTAGCCAAGGAATTGATAAAAATTAATCCCTGAGGCTGGCTGGGAGAAGGTACTGATAGAGATCAGTTTAACTCCATGGTCCCACCCTCTTTGGGGAAGTGGTCCAGTCTGAAATCCAAGTTATATCAAACTCCTGAGACTCACCCTCTGTAGAGATCTGGAGCTATCCCCCTCCAGAAAGTGAATTTATAGAGTCTGCGTACAGATTGAGGCATGACTTTTTCACTTTATTTTTCTTGGGTACTTGCTGTTGTTGTTGTTAACTATATGACTAGTGTGGAAATATCTTTTGTATGATTTTACATATATAATTGAAAACACATTGTGTCCCTGGGGGAAGAAGATAAGGGCAAGGGACCTCCACAATCAAACTAAAGCACAAGAGTATGAGGTTGGGATTAGAAATACTAAGTGGCAACTCCAGTACTACAACTTTCTGATGTTATCTTATAATGTTGGCAACTTCTCATTTATCTGTCTTCTAATTTTTTGGATTTAGCTTTCTTAATATCTAGCTTGTAATTGTCTTTTATGATTTAAGATTGTATGTCACTTAGACTTCAACAAAGTTGTAAGTAGTAAGATAAAGAGAATTTTAAGTATCTTTTATGTCCTTTCAGATACAAAGGAAACATCACACACCTTTAAAAAGGTATAAAGATTACGAAGCTCAATTGCTTATAAAAGAACTCAGTGGGAAAAAAATGAACTTGTCTTTGTGAATATGTAAATATTTTTCCCTCAGACATTCATCTGTAAGAATTATTGGAATTATAACTTGACTGGGCACTTTAATGCTCAAAAAAGGTCACTTTGTCATTGTCCTTGCTGAAAAGAACATTAAAATACTCCACAGAAAAGAGAGTCAACTTCCGCTAAGCTGAAGATGGTAAAGACTACAGCTCTCCTTCAGCTCACAAGTCCCAGTGGTCCAGAACATCAACCCAAGCAGCAGACACTTTGCTCTGTGACTGATTCGCTTGGCTTAGTCTAGTAGCAACAAAACTCATGAGGAGCCAGCTCCTCAACCAAGTGAACTGTTTTACCAGTCTTTCAGCCCATTGATTTATCCAGGTGAAATGGAATGCCCTGTGAGGAGCTAACCCAGCTGAGAGGAAAATAATTCATCTGTCACCAGCACCAAACCCCACAATAAACTTTAAGAGGAAGAAACGACATTCAGGTCCTGCAATTCCAAAGATGATGTGAAGTTATCTTGACTACATGTGTTTCCTGCTCATGTTCCTCACCACTATTATACTATAAGTTTGTGATCCTTCTCTTTTACCTCCTACCCCAACCACTAACTTTGGTGTATATTTATGGGAGAAAGTGTCCCAGATTTAAATGTTTTTAAATGAGAGAGGAGGGGAATTTGAATCTCAAAATTTAAAGAAAAAAGGGATGTTAAAATTGTCTTTACAAGTAATTAGAAATAACAAAATATTAAATAAGAAAAAAAGAAAAATTGGGAAAAATTAAGTTCTGAGGTTTTTTTGTAAATGCCTTTTCTAAAATTCAATCTATGGGATAGTACTCAAAGGAAAGCATACCAGTAAGGGACTCATACACTACATCATCAGAAGAGACACCCAAAGAACTGTCTTGAGAACCCTGGAAGCAGTGGCCAATTTCCATCTGGAGATTCCATCTGCCAGGTCCAATGCAGGTTGGAAGACAATGTCCAAATGTCTAAATGTAATATTTCTCTGATGTTTTTAGGTTGCAGAGATTTAAGTAAGCAATTGTTTTCCATGCAAATCATACGATTACTTACTTCATGTTTAAAGATAAATGAAGTGATATCAATAGTTAAATATACCATGAATATCATAGAATGTATTTAAAGGAAAAACTAACTTACAGTTAGTCAAATTTGGTGATAATTAAATATAGATCTTTCACACTTAGAAAAATCATTTAAAGGGAAACCATATCTGAGAGACTAACATCAAGCAGAAATTCTAATTGTAATTCAAGGGAATATGAATTACAACATTTTGTACTTTAGAAACATTATTATTTGGGAGAAAATCATTTTGTCATTCGATAACTTAAAGTATAGTTAGTATATACTACAGGAATAGTTCAGAGTATTAGAGAATCTCAAAGGTGGGAGGGACCATAAATATTCATATTTCAGACTTAGACAAATCATTTAAAAGGTGAGGGAAAAGGGAAAATATATATAAAAGCCTAGTGTTAAGCAAGGATCTCAGAGTTGGAAGGGATCTCAAAGTTCATCTAGATCAACCTAACAGTGGCCTTTACAATATTCCTAACAAGTAGACATCAAATCTCTTTTTGAGGATGTCCAGTAATGGGGACCACACTACCTCCTGAAATAGCTCTCAATTAAGATTTTGACACTTCAAAGTGTTAGGAATTGAGTTAAGATATGCTTTTCTGCATCTTTCACCTATTTTCCTTAATTTTATCACATAAGAATAGTAGCATAAGTCTAATCCTTTCACCCACATGATAGATATTCAAATACATGATCCTCCCCAAACTTCCTTGCTCTAAGATAAACATCCCCACTTCCTTCAACTCATCAACATTTCAAATAACTTAATTGATTGTCCACTGACTATATAACATACTCTTCAATAAGAGTTAACATCCTTAACAAGATGAGATGTTTATAGAGAAGTTCTTTTTCTTTTTTCCAAAGCATTATTATTTTTAACATCTAGGTTGCAAATAGCTCCCATTTTCAGAAGCCAAATTAAGTTAGTAAAGATATATTTCTGTCCAGTTAGATTTTTAAAAAATCAGTATATATTGTGCTGCTTGTTTATTAAGTACCTGTCACACTTCTTTGCTGACTCTTCCTTTTCTCCCTCATTGAATTTTACAAAATAAACCTATCCCACAGCATCCTTATTATTAATTCATTTAACTTCTGCTACAAAGAGATCAATCCATTATTCTTGTTTTTGAATGTTCACCTCCCTGCAAGCTCAGAATCATTTGAGTGACAGTCCTAGGTAACCCCACTGTGTCTGTGTAAACAGGAGTTTATGGGCTGCTATGTAGGCAGCCTTTGTGATTTACTTTCTGGTTGTTGGGATTTATTTATTTTTTGATGGACTGGTAAATTATGAGGCTGTGGACCTTGCCAAGTTTTCAGGTATTAGTGCAAAAAAGTCCCTGGAAAAATGGTAGTTGGCACTGTAACACAGAGAATGACCAATGATGCATCATATATTTTTAATAGATATAATGTTTTAATAAACATTCTCATCCTAAAGCAATGGGTTTTAAAATAGGCTTTTGCCTTGAGCCATGTAACTACCCAGCTGTGAGTTTTATAAGGCAACAATCTCCACATCGTTAGATGTTATGACTAATATTCTAGCAACTGAAATACATGTACAAATTACATGTGTAAAAAAAAAGTTTAAATTGCATTTAAGCCTCTGTTGAACTTTAGAAAGTGAACTTGTAAAAATGACACCGCAATTTTTTATCTTGCATCTATTTAATTTTTGGGAGAAAAAACTTAACAAATAGAAAATTTTCTACTGGATTTGAGCCCATTCTTTCCCTCTGTGCACATGAGGTTACCAGTTCTGTGCTCTATTATATTGGAAAGAAGAAATTTATTCTTAACTTACCAAGCTATTTTTCTTTTTCAATAAGACAAAGGCTTGGCTAGAAAGTAGATGAGAATTTTTCAAAGAAAAAAAAATTGCTTGAATTTATGTTTTCCAGTTTCTTTTTAAATGGGTACAAAAAAATTTTAGAGATCAGATTTTAAGATTCCCTAATCCTTGGTACTGATAGGCCTTACTCATCTAGAATATGAAGTCTTATTTTGATTACAAAAGTTGCTTAAGCAAGCCTATATAATTCATATAGAATCATGGATGTCCAAAAAAAAGCATTTCCAAATACTTTATTTTTCAGATGAAGAAACTGAGTCCTAATAAAGGAAAAGTGACTTATTCAAAATCACACAAATAAAGATCAGAGGTAAAATTTTAACTCAGTTGCTCTAACTCTAGAGTTAATATTTTTTCTATTGTATCATCAATCCATTTATACATGGTGCACATCCCTGTAAGATGAGAAAAAAATTATATGTGATTTTGACCCCACTATACAGTACAATGTCTGGCATATTGTAAATGCTTAATAAATGATTATTAATTATTTGGTTTTATGTTTTAAATTTTGTTTTCTAATATAGTTTCATTAGAATTCTACAAAGCAATGATAAACTTGTTTATTTCTATTTTCAGAGAGAAACAGACTAAGTCCATGAGTAAGTAATTGAATCAATGTTAAAATATAAGAATGTTAATCTGTTGCTCCCAGGTATATTGTGACAACTTTGGATCACTTTTCTACTGATGTGATTTGTATAAAATTCTTTCAACAGCCCATCAGAGCTGTACTATATTATTTGGTCTGAGTTTATTGAATTAGATCTCATTAATATAGAACTATCTCCTCACAATATTCTACAACCTAAACTCCAAACCCATAAGGAAAGAAAAAAGTTCTCTATTACTTATTTTGTAGAAAGAAGGTAAAATCCATATGAGGTCCTCCTTTCAAAAGTCTACCAATTATGTTACATCCCTATACCCGAGGATTAATAGCACTGTGTTTTGTTTGTTTTTTTTTTTTTAATACTTCCAGACACTAGCACTGAATGGGGGAGGGGGGAAAGAAATCACAAATTTTTTATAAAATTTGTTAAAATATATATATGGCTTCATCATTTTTCAAGTACAATTCAAGTTCCCAACTAATTATCAATAATTTGGTGATAAATGACATTTCTTCTGTCAGCTAACTATAGTTTTAATTTCTTTTTAGGAGTTAAATTTCACAATTTCAAAAACATGTAATAAATTTTGCATATGTCCAGCAAAATGATCTTTAAATAAAAGGAAATGGTAATTTAAAAACTCAGAATTATACCCAAGTAGCAAAAAAATCAGAGGAAAGAATAGTATATGATATTCCAAAAAGCAAAAGAGCTCAAGTAACAAACTAAGTAGTATTGGCAAAGCCAAATTTGACTATAACTATAACTACATATATTTATGTATGTATGTACATATGTAATAAAAGAGACTATTTGCAAAATATTGATGATGGAAGGAAGGAAAGAGGGAAGGAAGGAAGGAAGGAAGGAAGGAAGGAAGGAAGGAAGGAAGGA